>JAIGNY010000566.1:1667500-1780000 GCA_020152595.1 Chiridota heheva | reverse complement strand
TTTGGACCCTGGTGGAAAATAGAAGCAAATCAAACGATTGTAAAAATATCAAATTGGCCTTTCAGAAGTGTTGGTAGTAAGACTAGTTTTCGTTTGTTAAAAGTTTGTTTAAAACGAATATGCAAATTAAAAGTGAAGGTCATGTAGAAATGTGAGTTAATCGTTCTTTTTTTCAAATTCTGGTTAAAAATGTTATGTAGAAATTCAGTAAAAGCTATGCATAGAAAGGAGTCACAGCAATATGATAACCAATGATCTCAGAAGAAGCTTAGACTTAATTACCTCTGCCAACAAAGTTGGACGGAGGTTATGTTTTCGTCTCTGTTGGTCTGTTTGACATCAAGATATCTCCAGAACTGACGATTGGATTTGGAGTGTAGTTTTGTTTTTGCCTAAGGAAGAAGTGATTAAAAATTGAGACATTGGAACAGGGGAAGGGTGCAAATGGAGGGGTGGAGACATTTCAAGGTAATTTGACTGTCATCAGAATATTTCAAGAACTAATGCTTGGATTTGGATTCACTTTGATGTGTGGTTTTGTTACTGCTTAAAGAAGAAGTGATTAAAGTTTGGGACATATTGGAACAGGGGAAGGGCTGAAATTGAAGAGGCGGGGATGTCTACGGTAAGGTCTGTCAAGACATAGTTTAAACTTTCCAATGGAATGTGGTGAACAATGAATTCATATGATGAAAAGAAATCCAACAATTAATTTTATGGACTCAAAGATTAATCAAGTAGTGGTTTCTGGAATTAATAAAATAAACAATCGGTTTCTGCCATGAATGGAAAATGATGGAATGTGAGTCTTGAATGAAAGGAACTCAAACAATGAATGCTTCGCCTCAATGAAACTGAAAACAAAGGTATGGCCTTGGAAGAAATCTAGTCAGAAGATAATCTTTAAGTGTTTAGAATGCAAATGATCATTACAGATCAAAACTTGGGGATGAATCTTGATGGGCTTTCTGAGGTATATTATATTGGGTATGGGGGATCAAATAAACTCTACAATTATTCTAGGCATGTTGAAATTGCAGCGGGGCAGAGGTATGCGCTGTACAGAGTCTTGATATTCTAGTTCAGACTAAATATCTTTGATTCATCTTCAGTAGATGCAAGCGGTATAAATGGGTAAGAAAGAATCTTACTATTGAGGGGATTTGATGTTAGAGCAAGGAAGGGGGCAGACCCATACCCTTCATCTCACCCTTGTTGAGCTATTGAACCCCTAATTTATATGTTATAATAATCTGGATCACTCCCCTGCATTGTGATAGGCTTCCTCACATATATTAACACCAAAAAAAAAGCTCAATCCATCCGAGCCATTAGGCTCATAGAGCCGGTGCTTATCTCCGGTTTCCATAGCACAAGCGGATGAGGGTACGTGACTCCCCCTGGACAGGACGCCAGTCCATCGCAGATTAACTCCCCAGCAATGCTGGTACTTATTTTACAGCTGAGTGGACTGAAGCAAGTAGAGTAAATTGTCTTGCTCAAGGACACAATGCAGCGCTCATGACGGGAATCGAATTCGGTACCTCTCGAATACGAGCATGACTCCTTAACCACTGAGCCACAGCACCTCCAATTATTATAATATATAATATGCACACCAGGACCACCGAAAACAGTCGTGCATTTCAAAATGAGGGCCACTTTTATTCTGTGACCTGGTGCTTCTGATCGATTTTAATTGAAACAATTTTATCTTATAGATTAGAACCAAGTAACCCCCTCCTTCACCCACTCCCTTACACCCACACCCACACCCACCCACACACACAATCCCAACTTCATCAACTTTGTACATCTTCACATATAGAATTGATTTTGATAATTTAGCCTCTCTGGAAAAATGACCAATAGTGGTGCACCTAATGCCTTTGTGACATGTGTGATAATTTGGGTTTGGGGCCCTGTATTTGTATTCCACAGTAACATTGCTCAGGCCCCCCCCCCCCACCCCCCCACCCTAAATTGCATTTGTGTGGATGCACAATGGGTTCAGTCACCGTATCATTACCCCACTGACTGTCAAGGTGCCATAAAATCCCACCTACCAGAAAGATCTTTAATAAAAAGGTTATCATATAAGATGAGATTAGTCACGGAACAAGACATAATCTGGCAGATTTATCCTTATTGAACGTTACACTCACCCTTTCCCCATTGTCTCCATCCGTTCCAGGTGGACCCTGTGACCCCAGTTGACCCTAAAGAAACAAAGAAAAATACACAAAAAGTAAATCAATTCAGGAAGGCTGATATGAAACAAAATATTACATGCACGAATTCTATAAACTATATGGCAAAGCATTTTTCCCTGTCTGCAATTTGAGCAGATGCTATGCACACAAAAGTTTATCCAAATCCATCCACTTCTTACCCCAGATGAGTTGCCAAACATAACCTGGGGCATCATGAGGGTGGAGTGCCCTTTTTCCCCCAATTTTGTTCAGAATTAGGGGCCTGCATCCAGGGCCGTAATTTTCAGGGAACATGCCCCCCTCCCCCCCTCCTACACACACACACACACAATTTTCAGCAGAATTTAAGAAAAATCAGTACATTTTGGGAAAAATTTGCCTCTTATCCCCTCCCCCCTTTTTTGGGAATCACGGCCCTGGCTGCACCTATGGATGCCTTTTCCTGCTACAGATACATATTTTCCGAGCTTACATTTTTGTGAAAAGTGCAAAATATTCATTTAAAAACAATCGTATACATATTGATTTCTTTGCTGCTACTAATATTTTTGTACTTATTACATACATAAATATAAGTTCTTTTAAATGTGCATAATCGTTGCATTTACCCCAATCTCAGTGCTTATGCATTATGCCATGATAAAATGAGGAAACTTACCGTAATCCCTTTTGGACCATAGTTACCTCTGCCACCCTCAGGTCCAGTATCTCCCCTGTCCCCACCAACTCCCCTTCCACCTTCTGCACCATTCAGTCCATCACTCCCCTGTAAGAAAGCGGTCAAGTTTTACAAATATTATCTCTAATGCATATGCATTATTATTAATGAATATTCAAATATCTTGTAAGCAATTCCATGCTATATAGTTACTGGATATTAAAGGTATAATCATGTTAATAAAGCAAGCTTCCTTACTAAAGAATACCTTAAGACTAGTGGCATAGCCAGTGTTCAAAATGAGAGGGATCCAACTGTCAATGACCAAAAAGTGGAGGTCTGTCAGGGGCCTTCAATACACTGTTTTGGAAAAACGAACCCCTTCCCCCCACCCCCCCCCCTCTCTCCTTATGCCAATTTCCATCCATGGCTAATTTTAGCTTCTTAATCTGTGCGGAACTATCATTTAAGACCTAGAAATACTTGGTACATGATTTCGTTAGGGTTCCAATTGAAAGCTTTTTACAAATGTGTTGAAAGCTTGAAGGAAGCTGATGATTTAATCATGAAAGATTCGCGCCCTTACATCAGTGATATTCGGTTTTTCTACATGTTAGAAAATTAAACTTCTCAAGGCCACCAAAAATGTACGCATTACTGCCCCACACTCTGTAAATACAGTGTACAATTATGCATACACTGTACGTACAGAGTTTATTTCGGGAATGGTTTAAGTGGACACAATGTGTGCATAGCATAGCAAGGTTTAACGTCCCGAAATCATCCAGTGCTAGACATTATAAAGATGGCCACGGCCTTTGATAACCAGTTGTGAACTCACTGTGTGAACTTGCAGACCCGCCGGAATTCGAACCTGGGACATGTAAGTGAGAGGACAAAGTACTAACCACAACACCACGGGAGTCTGTGTACAACGTGTACATTATTTAAGAAATATTTAGTGAAGGCGCCGCGAGTAGCAATGTCGGGGCACAATATTGGCATGATTGAAAATACAGTTTTCTTTAACTTTCCTTCAATATTTTTAATCATGAACAAATGGTGTGACCATTGGGGTATGACAGGGTCTGGACCCTTAATTTTCCAGAATTAATGTTATCATGGTCCATTGGATCCCACTTGATAGACATTGACATCGGGAGTCACGGTTGGACAGTCTAAATTTATGCAGGCTGGTTACCCAATAAAAACTGACAATTAAGTTATTAACATAAAATATCAAATACATTTATTTCAAATGAATAAATTTACATAAATTTGGTCATGAAAATAATCAAGTAACAAAAAGTCCAAGATATAAATAGTTAAAGTATTATACTTTAAGATTAGGAAAAAGCATACCGGAACTCCTGGCCTTCCTGGACTCCCTGGAATACCTTTTGGTCCTATTGTTCCCTGAAAGTCAAACAAGAAAACCCTTACATAACATAATCATATCTACAAAGTTATCTACTATCTTGGACAAAGCCCTCGGCCCTTTTTCTTCACAGAAAGTTACAGGTGCATGTCTCAAGGAGAAAGAAATGGGTCAAGATTATTGTCCAGGAATGTAGGTCCTTGGACCCTCCTAAAACTTATTTGGGAGGCAGGCAGCTCAGTCGGCTGAGCATACGACTGAGATGCTGGAGATTCTACGTTCGAGTCCAACGGCGATTTAAGCAGCAATTTTTCCACAGATATGCAGAACAACTTAAAGACGCTGACATCAAGCGCAGAGGTTTGTCTTTTGCATCACACCATCTCCCCCACCCGACTTTTGTGAAAAGTGGCCAGCGGTTGGGTGGCGTTCACCGTCCTTCAGATGGGATGTAAAGCCGTAGGCCCCTATGCTAAGAGTTTCACCTCCTGCCTGATTCTCTGATCACTTCTCAAAAAGAGCAGGGTGTTAGTAACCTGGTGTTCATCCACTTTCCATCCTGGCAAATTCATTGGGTACACACTGAAAACAAGTCATTGTGACTTACGTGTGGTTTCCCTGGCGTATGCCTAAAAGTGAAATACAATTTGGACACGGGAAGGGGGATATGCCTTAATCCGGGTGCACTACATAATACATCTCACATTACTGTTACAGTTACTTAAAGGATTACTTCAGTGGTCAAGCATGTTCATCTTATATGAAAGAGGACTTCAAAAGAAACAAAATGGTGGAGAAAGCATTCAAAAATCTTATTCCATTAAGGAGATATTAAAGGATTAGTTCAGTGGTCAAGCATGTTCATCGTATATGAAAGAGGACTTTAAAAGAAACAAAATGGTGAAGAAAGTGTTCAAAAATCTTATTCTGTTAAGGAGATATTTAGGTTTAAAGTTTGGTATCATTTGTGTAGAAAAGTCTGAAATTAGACTAGTTGTGATGTCAGCCTCAGAATCCTCAGTCTTTTATGTATCTTAAAGAAAGTTTACTGAATATTTTCACTATTTTAATTATTTTTACTCAAATTTTCTTCAGGCGCTATATTATAAATATCCTTCCTCAGTTTTACTACTTTTTTTTTGACATATCCTATGGTTTTTAAGCCACAAAATCACAGGATAAAATATGATAGAATACATAAAGACTTTGAGGAATCTGAGGCTATGACATCACAACTAGTCTGATTTCAGTCATTTCTACACAAATGATACCAAACTTTAAACTTAAATATCTTCTTCACGGGATAAGATTTTTGAACGCTTTCTTTACCGTTTTGTTTCTTTTGAAGTCCTCTTTCATATAAGATGAACATGCTTGACCACTGAAGTAACCCTTTAAGGCTTGAAAGGTTTTGGGTCAGATTAGTATAATAGTGTGTGTATTTTTAAAATTTTACAACTTTGTATTCTTTGAGTTACAATCTCTTTAAAAAGGAAGAAGCCATTTCAATAGTTTCTTCACAATTATTTCCCTTTCAATCTGTGTTAATTGCTACAAGTAGAGAGAAAATGGGGGTTATACCCCATGAGAATGATATCCCCTCATGTAGAAAATTATATGAAACTATTTGTGTGGTTAATTATTGATGTAAAGGTGTTAGCTTCAAAATTAAGTACATAATATATTACTAAAAATTGTTCTGACCTTGAAATGCTTGGATTTATCATGAATAAAACATTGATTATTGTTAGGGGGACCCCATACATCATTTTCACAGGTTTTTCCACTTTATAAAGGACAATTAGGACCCTGACCCCAGCGCTTTTATTATTTTTCATCATACGTTTGTTAACATAATCCTCTGACTAATCCTTTAACTTACATTACTTCCTTGTTGACCTCTGACCCCATTCCTTCCAGGTTGTCCTTTCTCTCCAGGTGATCCGATACTTCCAGGAGGACCTTTGGGACCAATTGGTCCTTTGTGCCCCTGAAGGAAAAGAACAGACAGTTAGAGGGGGTACAAGTGGGTTTTGAAAAATAACGAAGAAAGTGGGAATGCGATGCCATCCACAGTAGACTTTCTGCAGTCATTTGTTTTACAAACTTGTTACAGCTTTAAGATTAAATATCCCCTGAATTGCACAAGATACCACAGTAGTTCCTTTACAAGTATGCTTCCTCTCTATCATACAAGATTCACATGCAGGGCTGTGATTCCTGGGGTATGGGGGACATGTCCCTCCCCCCCCCCCCTCCCCCTCATTTTTCAGCAGAATTTTAAAAATTCAGTACAACATTTTGGGGAAATTTGCCTTTTGTTTTTCCCCCACTTTTTGGATTGGAGGCCATTTCCCCCCGCCACCCCCACCCCCCACACACACACTTTCACCACACACACACTTTCCAAATGAGAAATAAAGCCCTGTTCACATGTAGAAGCATTGTACAGACTAATTCTTTAATGACTACCATTATAATAAGTATTTCCTGAATTTCACTTTTCATATTTGGGCTATCATTTATTACCAAATTATGAGTGAACATAAAGACATATTAAAAGCTTATAAATTGGATACTCATTAACTGAATATTGATGACTTACTCTTATTCCTCTTGGTCCATCACTTCCCATAGGTCCGAGGTCTCCTTGCATGCCCTGCAAATAAAAGTTGAAATAACTTCCAATGTTATATTGATGACATGTGCCCTGCAGTTTGGTATAACAGTGACATGTATATCATTTTGTTTTCTTTATCTATTTACCGTACTTTCAATGTTGGCAGAAAGATACCAAAATATATTTGAAGATTAAAATGTATGCGCTGAGTAACTCATGATGACGAGCAAATGAAATACCTGAGATCCTTCATCTCCTGGTGGTCCTGTTTGACCGACTGCCCCAGGAATGCCCTGCGGAACAAAGGAATACATGCATATATGAAACAATGAATTGAAAAAAATATTCATGTGAATATTAAGAGAACAACTATAAACAAACATATAATTAGATATTTTATGTATTTCTGTTATTGTTGTTTCTTTTTTCTCTTATTAAAGGATTAGTTCAGGGGTCAAGCATGTCCATCTTATATGAAAGATGACTTCAAAAGAAACAAAATAGTGAAGAAAGCATTTAAAAATCTTATTTTGTTAAGGAGATATTCAAGTTTAAAGTTTGGTTTCATTTAAATAGAAACGAGTGAAATCAGTCTAGTTTTTATGTCCGAGCCTCAGATTCCTAGCAGTCTTTATGTATTCTTATCATATTTTGTCCTGCAATTTTGTGGTTTATAAACCATGGGATATGTCAAAAAAAGTAATAAGACAATCTGGGAAGGGCATTTATAATATACCACCTGAAAAGTTTGAAGAAAAATAATTTAAATAGTGAAAAAATTAAATCAAGTTTCTTTAAACTACATAAAGACTTTGAGGAATCTGAGGCTATGACATCGCAACTAGTCTGATTTCAGTCGTTTCTACAGGAATGATACCAAATTTTAAACTTGAATATCTCCTTAACGGAATAAGATTTTTGAATGCTTTCTTCACCATTTGTTTCTTAAGTCCTGTTTCATATAAGATGAACATGCTTGACCGCTGAACTAATCCTTTAAAAATATTAGGTACATGAAAAGGTGTTATTGTGCATACATGTAATAACATATCCCCAAATTTTTGACAAAACTAGATGGTTAAAGATCTGTGGAAAGATAAGAGTGGAGTCTATGGCCATGTTGAAAGATTATTAGAATTTGAGCAGATCAGTTCTTTTGTTTTTTTTGTAAATAGTATTTTCATTTTTTGAGTTATGGTTGATCAAAGTTTGATCAGTTTTTAATTTATGCAAATTTTGAGATGAATGACTAGGGGGGGGGGGGAGGTGGGAGACAACTTAAAATCTTTATGTAATTTTTTTAATTTCTTACCTAAATTTAAGTCATTTAAAATGATGGGAAAGTTTATTCCTGCTGTAATTTGATTAGAGGGCATGCATGGGGGGATTTGCCTACCGAATATGTGTGTGGGGGGGGGGGGGGCAAAGTCAAAAGTGGGGGGAAAAACAAAAAATCATGCTAAGATGCAAACAAAATAGAATTTTGGAAAAAAGTGTTATAACATGATGTAAACGAAACAAAGATTCAAATACCAAGGTTGCCCTGTAGTCATCACAGAAGTTTCATAATATATGCGTGAGATTTAAAATGCTGTAAAATGGTCAATGTTGAACCAATTTTGAGGATTTTTTTTATATTATGATGGATTTCAATAGATTTTGAAATAACTGAGCTGTTGTCTCTTCATATCCATATACTGTTAATATCCTCTCCATCATACAAAAAAAGTTGACCATATATTGAGAAATCTTTCAACTTTGATCAGCCATAATTTGGAAGCTATAATATAATATTTTTAAAAATTTAGCTTTTGATATGCTGTTTAAATTATAAATTAACCCTTACTCTACCACGCGGAGATATTATTGCCGTTTTGGGTGCTCCATCTTTGAGCCCCCCTCCCGAGCGCGTTTTCAAATAAGTGCTTTTAAATTAAGGGTTAATTAACCCGCGACAAGTGTGCCAACTCAAAAATCTATGCAGCATGGTTCCGGTGGGTGACCCACTGGGCCACTGAAGCAGAATAAGCCTGGTTCTGCTGCTCGGAAGACAGAGGACTCTTTATAATCAACCTGTGCTTAACACACACTCTACAACGCAGCGATATTATTGCCGTTTTGGGTGCCCCATCTTTGGGCCACCTCCCGAGCGCGTTTAAAAAAAAGTGCCGGTAGACTTAGGGTTAAACAAAATTTATTTGATGAGTCATTGACCTTCACTGGTATTTACAGTATAGAAGAGTGGTATAATCACATGGTTGGCTCTAACTTACCCTCTGACCTTTGTTTCCAGGAAATCCAGCTTTCCCTTCATCTCCTGGTAAACCCTTTGAAAGACAGGAAATGGTGAAGATAATAATCGCTTCAATTGGCAATGACAAGGATTTGTTTCAAATAAAACTCACCAAGGTCAGCGACTTTTGCTGGCTGTTGGGTGAATTTATCAATTGTTGAAAACAGTTTTTGAAGTAGAAGAAATATGGAAAAGACTTATCAAACCGTTTGACTGAAAAAAGAATGGAATAAACCTAGACGTCCTCCAGGACCTAGAATGGACATTTCAAAGTTTAATGCAGCAAATTACAGTGACTTCAAAGTAATAATCATACGTTGTATGTTACTTGCTTTCAGTCGGAGGGAGGGAGGGGGCAGGTTGCTTTATCTACCTGTGAATCCCATCCCTGGTTACAGTAGTTATGACTGAATCACATATAAGATAACTTACATCAGAGCCTTGCTGTCCTCTGGGACCTTCAAAACCTGGCCTTCCTCGATAGCCCTGCAGAGTTAAAAAGATGTGAAATTTTGTTACTAACAGGAGTCTAATTCAATAGTGTGATGTCATATAAGTACTTCCATTATCTATCTTTTGTTTCTTTAAAAATTCAGTACCTGTCACTGAATGATTAGAAACATAACATTTTTAGGCATAGCATATGCAGGGAGGTGGAGCCTGGGGGGAGGGGGCTTCACCCCTCCCCAATTTGAAGTGAACATGTGTTATCACATTACTCAACCTAATTAGCCCTCTCAATATTGTTATCACATGTCACCAGACCTCAATACCCCCCATCCATCCCCCCCCCCTAATATTTTGAACACTTCACTGCCCCTGTATGTGAACATGTTTTGTACTCTTTCACCAGATTGTTCTTTTTTGCATCCTATCATTTGAAATAAGCACATGTGATCACATGAATATTCAGTGCTGCCTGAAGTGCTGCATTTGGCAGTGCTATCGGAACAGCATTGCGCTATCCAGTGTTGCATGTTACAGTGCTGCATATGACAGCAGTTATAATAGGCTTCCATTGGTTGAAAGAGTTGCAACTTACTGATGGGCCTATCAGACCAAGCATGCCATCCAAACCAGAAATACCTTCTTCACCCTGCGTGAAGAAAAAAAATACAAAACATATTTTTTTTCATTACGCTGCACACACGTCCAAGTTGACTGGGAAGAAGGTCATTGTAAGAAAATATGAGACTCAACTGGGCTAGAGTGCATATATAACAATGTATTTAAGAAAACAGGGCCTAAGAAGATAAACAGATAAAGGGGTTCTATTGAAATCACAAAAAGAAATACAAATTAAATAGTTTCTTTTGAATAATTACACCTGAAAAGAAATCAGTAAAAGAATTAAACTGTTACTATCTTAATTGGGATATACTTTTGCTCAGTGTTTTGTGACGATACATCTCTAAACAATTTATAACTTAAAGTCATTTGATGACAAAGTCACATAATGAAAGTTGCCTAACCAAAGGTGGGGGAAAACGTCAAAAAATCCCACTAAATTAAAACAAAAATCACCATTTAAAAGATGGAAAAATATGGTATGGGAAAAAGTGGAAGGCATTGCCCCCTTGCACCCCCAAATCTTGCCTATACTGTGAGCATGAATACAATGTGTAAAATGAGAGGAATAGTACCAGGTCCTACCACTTGTCCTGATGGCCCTCGCTCTCCAGGGTTCCCTTTGACTCCATGTGGACCCTGTAGGCCTCTGTATCCCAAATCTCCTTTCAATCCTTTTTCACCTGCATATCCCTTTAGATATTAAAAAAACATAACACAGTTGAATAGTAATTCAAATGTTACACAATAAAGATAATGAGAAATGATGCACAGTTTTAAGTTTGAGAAATTCCCAACTTCTGTAAAAACACTTACAAAATTGACCAAAGTGTAGAATATATCAATGTAAAATTAATTTGAAATAAGAGAAGCACTTTAAACACCTTCCCCACCCCCTAAAATAAGAGAAAAGGAACAAGAATTCACAAATATACTTATTATAATTAATAGCTGTGATGAACTAATTTAGTTTGTTTTATTTGGTAATACATACCATTCCATACTTTTTGCCCTTTATAATAATAGATCATATGAATGGCTCAGTTCTAATAGATGGTGTATGAATATTTCTAATATAACTGGAATGCTTGTTTTAGTAGTTATAAAAACAGAACTTACATAAAATAACTTTTAAATGTAGGAGGAAGTGATTGTTTTGCGAACTTATACATAAAAACACTCTGCAGAATAACAAAGCAAATTACACAAATAAACGAAACTGTTTTGTATGATCTTTTATTTTTGAAGATAAAATAATTATCTAATTAAGTTGCGTAAGTATTTCCGCAAATAATACTACAATTTTTGAAAACATTCACTGTTCCTCATCAGTGAATCATTCACCTCAATTAGGTTATGCCCAAAATGTCTAATACTAACCTTTGCTCCAAATCTGCCTCTTGATCCTTTCTGTCCCACAGTTCCTGCATCCCCTCTATGCCCAAGATGACCTTTGGGCCCTCTATGCCCGCTCCCTCCGCTATTCCCTGGGTCACCTAGGTCACCCTTTTCTCCTCTCCCTCCTTTTTCACCAGGAGATCCCTTGGAAGAGAAAATAGTTTTTGAAAATGTGAGAATGTTGATTTAATACTTTGCAAGAGGTATATGGTGAAGACAACTTTTGCAATATTACCAAATTGTCAAAGAACGTGTTGTGGAGCAAAACAAAAGTTTAACAAATTTAGTTTTGTGACAAAGTTTTAAACAGTTTTCAATTTTGGATTACAAAATTTTATATAATTATGATCTATAAAAGTCTTCAAGTAATAACAAAACCATAAACCAAATCCTATCAAAATCCATTCATTTTATTCTGAAGATTTAATTCTAAACAAATAAACAAACACAGAAAAACAGCAAACGTAGACGAAAATATAACATCCATCAAACTTTGTTTAATCTTACGAAAGAAGAAAAAGTTCTCCAGTTGGGGTGGCACTCATCACTCCAGACAAACGGCAGAACTTAAGAGTAATTGCCTTTTGCCTTCTTCCACTTCAGCATCCAATTCTGGATCAAGTTGTCGCAATAGCCTAGAAATTCAAATCCTTCTCTTTTAAGCAAAACACAATTCAATAACTTGTATACTTACATCTTGTCCGTTCAAACCAAGACGTCCTTTCCCTCCTTCCAGTCCTTGGGGGCCCTTAGCAAAAAAAACAAAAATCATACATTTGTGAGGCGAAAATTTCATAATCTGAAATCGTATTGTAACAATAATTTGTGCAGAAAACAAAGTACAATAAAATGACTCACTATTCTTCCTCTGTCACCCGGGTGTCCATGTATACCAGGTTGTCCACTTTCACCCTGTTAAGAAAGAGGCAATTTTATCTTTCTAACTTGTTGAAAATGATGAAGATGGAATTATATTGTAAATTGTGTCGTACAGTAGTAGCCTATAATCCCTAAATCATCTTGTCTAAATTCCTTGCTTAAAACATTACAATCATAGTTTCATTCTGTTATATACCCCACAAATTGTTACCATATGTCAAATATTGAGCTCAAGCAGGGAGGGGGAGAGAAGGAGTAGGGGAAAAGGGGGAGAAGGGGAGGGGGGTGATATGATCCAAGGGCGCATGGAATGTATTTCTACATAAAGAAATCATTCATAATAGATTCATCAAGTTTGAAACAAAAAATGATAATCAAACATATTCAGACATATTTTTTTTAATTATGAAATAATTTTTCTAAAACACCACTATTGTTCTGAATTTGAAGTAAATTTAGTGATAACATACCTTTATGCCTCTTTCTCCTCTTAGCCCTTGCGAACCCTCAATCCCGAATACACCCTGTAATAAGGTAAATCAATTATTAAAATGATTTCTGATCAAAACATAGTTACGTTGTTTGAATTGGACAGATATAAATTTGGCCAAATCAAACTTGATCTGACTCGGATCAAACTTGATCTGGAATTTCCATATCAAACTTGATTTGGCTCAGATCAAACTTGATCTCACTCGGATTAAACTTGATCTGGAATTTCAATATCAAACTTGATTTGGCTCAGATCAAACTTTATTTTGTACATCAAATTGATTTTAATCTAGGTTATATCTGGCTTGATCTGGCCAACTCAAACTTTATTTATCTAGATACAAATTTGATAAAAGCCAGATCTGGGTTTTTTTTTTTTTTTTTTGTAAGGGTTGGGGTATCCCAAGCAGCTTATGTCTATGGTCAGGGTCACAAATAATGGTTTAAAGAAGATAATATTTCAGACAAAATACACTTCTTACACATGTGCAGTGGAAGGAGCTTCTTGCTTCTATGAGATGAAGGGCATGAGTACTCACCCCCTTAGTAGAGGTATTCTTGAGAAAGAAGTCACTTTTAACTTTCCCGGTAGTCTAATCATTACTTATAATTTGAAGAAGATATTAGAAGAAAATATTTTGTTATACAATTTTGAAGATTATTCCTTACCATTGGTCCTTTCAGACCATGGAAACCTTGCATTCCCCGTGGTCCAGGCTCCCCCTGCAGAAAGAAGTATGATAATACAGCATAAGTGATAACAATAATATTACAGTAGTGATACATGGTAACATACAGCTTGAAACCTTACGGCAGATTTGTAACATATATCAAATGAAAATAGATGTTATATCTCAAACATTGATGGTATTTTTCCCAGAAGGGGAGTTAAAAGCATGAGGAAGTCAAATAGAAAATTGCAATTTCATGAAATAGTCTCAAAAGCCATTTAGTACCCACCTCTTTCCCTGGAGATCCCCTTTCACCAGGTTCGCCTGAAGGTCCTGAATAGCCCTGGAAAGAAAGTCAAAAATTATCCTAAGAGATAACAGGAATATACAATAGGAAGATCATTTTAAGGACTGTCTTGTTTAACAAAATAAAGATTAAGGCAATTCCCCCGAACATATATTTGTTGGGTTCTAAGATTGAAAAAGAACAATCATACTGAAAATTGCTGAGGAAAGTGTTGTTAATACAAAATGTATAATTCGCTAGACTTTGCCCCTGGTCCCCGCAAACACTCACAATTAGAATTGTGTATATATTCACATGTTCAGTCACCCCCTTCCCTTCCCCCCTCCCTTCCCACACACACACTTTCACGAATGATCTGCCAATGATTCTTGTTTTTATCTTACAACTTGTCTGACCCCTAAATTCATTTTTATATATCACATTATGTAGTTGTTCTGGTGTAAAGTTCTGAAATAATGTTATTGCAACTGATTAATTGATTGACTGATTGGTTGGTTGGTTGGTTGATTGATTGATTGATTGATCGATCGATCGATTGATTGAAAGATTGATTAAAAGATTGATTGAAAGATTAGTCATAAAAAGTAAGAACTAAATTTGCAGATACCTTACCCTTGCACCTGGTGGACCAAGCTCTCCGATACGGCCTCGTTCACCCTGAATTAAACCAAAAAGGAAAATGATTTAATATTCTCTTTTACAATCATTAGATGATCTGGTATCATTTAAAAAAATAAAAATTTCGTTAGCAAGCTTTTCATTTCGAGTCGAGATACTTTTTTAACCAAATACTGTATCTGATCTGATTACTGTTGCAATTCTGAAAAGAAATGAAAAACGTCTGTCTGCAAGACTGCCTACTATACTTTCTACACGGTTCCTATAAATTTGTAGTACTTACCAGTCCCCTTCAAAACAATTATGTCGATCAGTAATGATTCATTTAAACTCTACCTTTAAACAAACATTAGTTTGTTGTCACCAAAAATACAGAATTTTGCGGCACGTGTTGTAACTAAATCAAACAAGTTACTCCCTTCTTATATTCACTACATTGGTTACCGGTTGAAATGCGTATAAGATATAAAATACTTGTTCTTGTTTTTAAATGTATTCATAAAATGGCCCCAAAATATCTTCAAAACTTAATAATTTCATCAAACACCACTTATGATCTAAGAAACATATCCGCAGTCTGGCTTAATGTACCCAATATTTCATGTATTACTCTGGGGGGTGGGGCATTCTGCAGACTCGGCCCACTTTGGTGGAATGATCTCCCACTTTAAATAAGAAAAATCAATTGTCTTCACGTGTTTCTGAAATCAATCAAAACACATTTGTTTGTGGTTTATTTTAGTAATTAAGTATGTATTGTATTCATGTTATTCTTTGTAAAGCGTTTTTGAATATACTTGTATAGAAAGGACGCTATATAAATGTATTATTATTATTATTATTATTATTATTATTATTATTATTATTATTATTATTATTATTATTATTATTATTATTATTACTTAGCGTATGATATTTACACTCACCACATTGAATTCATCTAACATTTAAAAGACTAATGAAAAAGATACAAACTCATACTTACTATTGGTCCTTCCGGTCCAGGGTCACCGGTTTTACCTGGAAGACCCTGATACAAATATCAACAAAAGAAAAGGTATGTAATATGTTAGTGGTAATTCTCCCCCTTCCCCCTCCCTCCCTTTCTACTAAGCTATCTATTTAAGAGTATATTTGTCCCAATATAGAGCCATTTTCTATAATGTTTGTGACATCAACAACAAGATTATACTGCTGAAATCTCTTTTCATGTTCAAATAAAACCAAATGGCGGTGGAGCTATCGCTCTCTCGGCTTTTCTTCTAATCTCGTCTAAACTTTGGGGTCAAATGATGATTATCTATGAAAAATGAAAGTGCCAACTTACAGGTGGACCTCGATGCCCTTGCACTCCATGTTGACCAGGAGGTCCATCCACTCCCTGTATGGAGAAAAGAAAGATCATTGATCAGTTTTTTTTAATCCATTTATAACGTAGCAGAATTTAATGTTCTTCTCACATGTTGAAGGAATTTTCCCATGTTTCTTCGTAACCTTTCATAAGAGAACATTTAAGAAACAATTTAGTACAAAAATCATGTTGGTATGTTATTCCTACCAGGAGATATTCAAATTTTAGGGTTAAAAAAAAATGCCAATAAACGAATAGGAGAAGGTTCAGTATGACATCACAGCAACACATTCTCACACAAAGTTGATGTATTTCGTTAAAATCTATCATCCTTTTTTATTTTGCTAGAAAAATGAATGAATTAAAGTTAGGTTAAGTTATATACGTTGCCAAATATACCCTACTTCAATAACTTTTGGAAAATTGTTTCTAATCATACAGAAACAACCAATTAACGTTCAAAGAAATACGTACAATTTTGCAATGGAATTTGCATCTATGACATCATAAAACACAAATTCATCATACTGTACAAAAACTGTAAAATGCAATTAGGAAATCTTTCAAAACCTTTTATCTCCTGAACGGATTATGATATCAACCTTATTTTTGTACCAAATTGGTTCTAAAAGTATGCTCTTTCACATAAAATTCAAATATTACAAAAACCCCATGGGAATATTACAAAAAACCATGGGAATATTACAAAAAACCATGGAAATATTACAGAAAACCATGGGAATAGTACAAAAAACTATGGGAATATTACAAAAAAACCATGGCAATATTCCTTTAAGTCACAGGGTTAAAAAAAAACAAAGGTCAAATTTGTAATACTCATCTATGTGTTTGGAAAATTACTTAGGTATACAATAGAAATCATTACAGTAGAAGTGCATTTTCATGTTATCAGCACCATCACATGCATGAAAAATGAGTTTGAATATTGTAGAGACTCCAGCATACAGGTTATCTCAATTGGTAGAGCACCTGCTTTCCTGCCGGAAGGTCATAGGTTCGATCCCCGATTGAGTCATACCAAAGATTTAAAATGGGACCTGCTGCCCTCTCTCGTTGCTCAGCATGAAGGATCGGAGCAGGGTAATGGCACAGGCTTGTGCGCCGTGTGTGGCTGCAGCTTTGAGCCTGAAGTTTCCATTGTAAAGCGCTTTGAGTATGATTACTTGCATAGAAAAGCGCTATATAAGAACCAAGTATTGTTGTTGTTGTTGTTGTTATTATTATTATTGATATTATTATTATTATTATGAATACTCATTTAGAACCGTTTAAATGTCATGCTTACCAGATTTGCCTTATAAAAGAAAGATGAATAGACTTTATTGTTAATAAGATCACTCTATCATCACATTGCATTTCTGTCAGAAAATGGGATTAAGATATAGTTAATGTTGTACTTACAGGGGGACCTTTCATCCCATATGGTCCATGGCTGCCTCGGATTCCAGGGGCACCCTGAGGAATAGACATTAGTTGAATTATGAATCATACATAATGTTTTGAAGAACTTCAACAAAAAGATATGTTTTAACATCAAAAATCAGATGTATTAATAACTGCACAGAAAATGTGTGACAGCTATTTTGAAGAAGCTTGTACACATTTTCTGAATGAAAGAAATTAGTTCAAATGTTGAGATGAATGTTTAACATGATCTGTCTTGAAATAGGAAATGATAACAGAACAAGGTACTTGATAGAACTGCATACCGTACCACCAGGAGGCCCTGGAGGACCCGGCAACCCTGGATGTCCAGTAAACCCCTGTTGGAAGAAAACAAAAGAAAATTCTGGTTCTCTAAAAACTGACATGAGGACGAATATGACAACTGAGAATTCTCATCAAGGATGCCTGCACCACAAGGCAATCTCCCCCTGCCCTTCAGCACCACAGGGCAATCTCCCCCTGCCCTTTAGCACACTTTCCACACATAGGAGCAAGAAGTACCTCCCATTCATCAGCAAGAAGTGCACTTCCCCTTCTCCAAAATTACAATTCCGAGGTAACATCCCTGTATATATATCATGGATGATCTATAAATGAATGTGCCTGGATTCTGCAGTATATTTTTGTACCACATTCAAAAAGTAAAAAGATAAAAAAGGTTCATGAGCAATTTGGAGGCTATAACTCCTTTTTTCTTACAAAAATCTTCTTTCAAATCTATCCAGCATTTTGTCTCTAAATTGGTGAGCAAGTGAGGAGGAATGACACTGAAATAGCCATTGTGACCATGAGTAACGTTTCCCTCTCCCGGTATAGGGCCTATAATTTTGTAACAATCATGATTCAAAAATCACGTTTCAAATTGTAAGAAGCAATGAAATGACAACATACCTGATCACCAGGTGTTCCGGGCTCTCCGGCTAAGCCATCATCTCCTCCATTTCCCTGTAGAAAACAAAACTCCATGTGATATGTTGGAATAGTATATTGTTAGCACATTGAAATTATATGCATGGCGAAACGCATAGATATTGTGTCTTCATAACTGATTGAAAATAAAATCAATTTTATAGCTTCCTTTATAAAAAATTGCGATCACATCAATTGCCCTGCAACCCATTCATATTGGTTACAAATTGTCCCTTTTGATTTTTTCTTCAAATTTACATTTCATATCGTTTGCCATGGCTTGGTTTTCTTCTTCTTCAATTTTTACAGTTTAAATTAAAAAGAATTTGATCTCCAGCATTGATAATGGTTTACTAAAGTTTCCAAAACTCTCTTAACAATTAAGATTATCTTATTACTCCTCTGGAACTTGAAGAACACTAAAGGAAATTATTGCTTGTAAGTCTTCCTTCATAAACCTGCACTTGAATTTACCCAAGCCAAATATGATCTCTTGGTCTTGATCGATCTATGGTCTTTAACCGCATGTGGATACAATACAGCCATAATATGTTAATCTTTGTAATTGTGGAATATTTTCATAATTTCTTGTAGTGCATTAATATGATAGGCCTAATAAAGAAACAAATTAATAAAAATATGTCGATATATCATTCCGTTTAGAATTTACAGCATTTCATATATTTCCAAGTGTGTTGAAAAATGACTTGTGATGCCATTAGTTGCACCTCCAAGAAAACGTTTTTTGTATTTCTATGACAATACATTTTCTCATATTAAGAATATTAGGTATGTGAACCGATACGATGGGCACAGTATGTTTTTGTAACATACATGTTCTACTATATCTTAAAAAATGTTTCCAATTATTTTGAAAGAGGTAATTAGTTTTCAAAAAAATACATGAAAAATATGTCTCGGATTTCCAGCTATGACATCACACTGTTGAATAAGTCTCACTGCACCAGTCCTCTTTCAACACACATCGGGAATCTTTCACACGTGATAACTCCAAAATGGAATAGAATATCAATCAAAGATTCTTTTATTGTTCTCTTTCATGTAAATCCACATGAAATATCATGAAAATATTTCTATAGCAATGCTACAATCAGGGACAAAAGTCTTGGTACTTTTTTCCCTTCCACCCCTATTCAATGTTGGCAACTTGGTAGGCGATTTGCAAGAAAAGTTTTGGTAATTAATCTGCAACACTGAAGAGGGGTAAAAGGGAAAGGAAAAGACTTATCATCTTTCCTTTCAACCCATGTTTAATGTTGGTAAGTATTTTGTAAGGAAAGTTTTTGGTAATATATCTGCAGCATTAAACTGTTGAGGGGTATAAAAGGAAGGTAAAAAGTCTTAGCACTTTCCCCCTTCCACCCTTATTCAATGTTGGTATACAATTTGCAAGAAAAGGTTTTGGTAACATATCTGCAATATTGAAGAGGGGTAAAAAGGGAAGGGAAAACGTATTGGCACTTTTCCTCCTTTAACCCCTATTCAATATTGGTATGCGATTTGTAAGAAAAGGTTTTGGTAATATATATGCGAAATTAACGACGGGTATAAGGGGAAGGAAAACAAATATTGACACTTTCTCCCTTCAACCCCTATTCAATGTTGGTATGCGATGTGCAAGAAAAGATTTTGGTAATTATCTGCAACATTGAAAAGGGTAAGCAAGTGCCAAGTACTCTTGTCCGGGTTTGTAGATCTTAATCCACAAAAGAGTGAAAGATACACACCACTTGCCCTGTCCATCCTGGTAGCCCATCCTTGCCAGGCGACCCATCCTTTCCCTGGATAAGGAAATAATAGAAGTGAGGATGTTATTCATGCTATGTCCTAGCAACCACAATTACTTTGTTGTAATGCATTTGACCTACCTTTACCAGGAGTACCACCAGCAGGAGATGTCACCTACATGTCTATTGGGGACATTCACCCCAGTTATTTTAGAATTTAATTTGTAATTGGAGTAATGAGAACAAAATTGACAACAGTGAACGTAAGTAACATATTTGATCAATTTTTATAATCTAGTCCATGAGAGAGGCTACTTTTCCCACCCCACCCCCAAATTGAGCAGATTCTGGTCGCATCCCTCAACGCAACCTAACAGCCTAAACTACTAACTTTTAACCTCATTTAATGTCTATCAAGAGATACAAAACTTTTCTGTTACCTCTTAAAACAAGCAAGTTGAAATAGTGTATAGAACAATCAAAATATTTTTGAAAATGGAAATAGGGAAAATTTTGAGGGTCTTTTGACCTAGGAAAAATGTAATGTTATAATGAGCTCTTAAATAGTTAAATATAAAGACAATTGAATTTTTTGTGATCAAATTCCATTTATGTTTCTTTTCCTAATGTGAGTCTTTGAAAGTCGTCAGAACATTTTTTCCACCAATTAAGCAATGATGAATGCTTTGAAGTATTTCTGAGTACAAACCTTTCTGCCCATTAGCCCTGGTTCCCCTTGAATACCTGCTAGACCCTGAAACAAACAAAGAAAACAATTAATTATCTACAGAAAGTAGCATACTAAATGTAAAATCTGCATTACAACAATGATAATAATATTATGATGGCAAATCGGTAAAAATGAAGGCATCAAACTTACAATTTAAAGGACTCACGGAGACAACACTTTTCTTTGTGTGATTCACAAAGTGGCGGGAAGGAATTGGGGGGTATAGGGTCATCCATACCTTTACTCCACTACGTAGGCGACAGTGTTTTTTTTACGACCCTGCCGAGAAGAGAGGGAGACAAGTCCAATTTGTCCCCTCCCCCAGAAATTACGTTTCCTGATTGTGATTATGTAACCTGAATGTTTTGTTCTCTCAAATTCCATTGTCAACAAAATGCCAAGATGAAAAACTTAATTTACCAACAATAAATGTTCATAAGTTATCAAAAAGAAGTTTACCTTAGGACCATGTGCTCCTTCTTTCCCGTGTCGTCCTCTTTTCCCGCGTTTACCCTGATATAAGGAATGCAAATTAGAAGCACTTTGATATTTAGATTTCAAACCAATTCGGCAAACAATATTGGTAACAAACTTTAAATAGTGGTCACTTTGTACTTCCTAAACCACAAAATTACACCTGGAATCTTTGTTCTTCTCAAAATTTTGCTTTGCTGATTTTGAAAACAGAAAATAACTTTCAAATATCAGGAAAAGGTAAATTCGTTCCGTTCTATATAGTGTTTTTATAGTGGTGTATCCGGCTTGGACAGTCAGAGGGGACAATATATAGTGTGGAGTTTCTTGACCCCACCCCCCACATATGCCCCCAAAATGCAGTCGGGTGGGGTAAAGCAAAACAGAAACAATTTCAGTACATAATTTAGATTTTTGGCTCGAAATTTTACGAGATTCCTGCTCTCCCAATACATCTTCTTTGCTATAAGGAGATGCAGGCGTATACATACTTTTATCTGAAATATTTTTCAGGTATAATATCAGTGATTCTTATGAATGCTTACAATAGATTAATCTCAAATGGGTATGTCAGAAACAAAGTGGGGAAAACACTGGACTTGAATTAACATCTTTGAACTCACCTCTTTGCCATTACGACCCCGTGGTCCAGGAGCTCCTTGGTCCCCCTGCGTGTGGTAAATTAAGATAACCACACTGTTCAGAAGAGTAAATCAGTTGCAATTTCTTGTAAGCAATAACATGATACAATAACCTGACGTAATTCAAATTAATAGGGACCAATCAGAAAGGTAGCAAAATGTGCAGGAAACAAAATTCAAGAAAAATAATTATGCTCCACATCTGCCAACCCTACCAAACACTCCTTATCTATTCCATTCACCCTAATCCCCCAAGCTACCTTACCCCACACGTCTAACATAAAATTGAATTTTCATAATTAGATATAGCTTGTTTAAATTCCTAAAATGATACTGATGTTTTCAGTAGTACAAGGACATTGGAATTGCTACAATTTTGATGCCAAGATCTGCTGTGATCGGTGGTTGAATTCTTAGCAAGTTATGTACATATTGTCTATTTCTAAAATGCAAGGATAAGACTTACAAATACTTAACTGGTTACATATTCAATTTTGGGCCAAACGTTTAAAAGTTGAGGCCAAAAGGTTTGGTAGATGCATAGCTGAGGATAGTACCTTTCTCATTGCTTGTTGTATGTTGAACGAGTAACACGCACTGTACCAACAGAAGAAGATTACAGTAGGGCCTACGCCTAGTGGTATATAGAGTGGGGGAAATTATGCTATTTCATTGAAAATGAAAAAAGTGTTTGTTTACTAAATAGGTAAATCTTACAGTGCAGAAGTTTATCACAAATACTGCAAATAAAAGTTTGGTTTCTTAAACGCCGCGTCAAGTTAATTGAAACTAAATGCAATCGACGAATTAATTAACAGCTTCCTCGAAGTGAGTGCATTTCGGTTTCGAAAAAGATTTTCACAGAAAAAGAGCGCACACTCACCTCGATTCCTTTTCTGCCCCTTTCACCACGTGGTCCCTTCTGTCCACGAGTGCCCTGTATGATTAATGCAAAGAGTCGTATTGATAATTACATTAAGATAGACACTTCTTACAACGCAATCACAGTAATTGTCTCATAAATCGTGCTATTCGACCAAAAGATTATATTTGTGATAAGATATAAGCATCTTGTGCGATAGAGGGAATAAAGAGAATCGGATGTATGAACAAAGTTACTTAAATATCTTCATCCTCTAAAATAGATGACACATTACACCCACTCCTCGCTACAAATTTTCACCAGCAGAACCTCCATTTTGGCGGGTATGACTTTTAAGACTCTGCTAGAAGCAATTAAGAAATCCACCACAGATACTTCAGTGATTTTACACATCAGTAATTACACTTCTAGTAATCTATATGCACACAATGGAAGTGTTTATGAAGAGCCAGGTATTGTAGATTTGGGGACTGCGGGGCCAAGTCATGGGTGTAATGTGACGCTGAGGATTCATTTGAACTTTTAAAAGGATGTTTTCATCAGTGAGTTATAAACACTTTAATGAGTTTGGATGTATTGGACTGAAAATTTGTAGCCAGAGTTATTCATCATGCGAACGAATCCTTTAAAGTTTCATGAACGTACATGTTTTACATAATCATTTTTATAAGTGTTAAACAATGAAAGAGATTTAAGAGGACTGTATTCAGGTAATGATTTAGATACCTTTTACACCCATTTTATTTAAATCGCGATGGCAGATACATTTTACTAACATTCAAAATATGTTGTAAATGTTAATAATTTCAGGAGCTAAATTTCGAAACCAAATTGACAAATTTTGAATAAATTTTGTTTGTTCAAATGTAATAGGCAGAAAAACAGATTCCTTCGAACTTTTGCAGGTTTAGTATCTTTTTGTTCCATTTATCATTTTGCGGAGATAAAATTTGTTGCTAACGACAAGAGCATGGCATCTGTATCACAAACTGTAAATTAGACACGCTGCGTTCGTGCGAAATTTTGTTACAGGGAACGACGAGGCAGACATGAGGTGATTCCCCCGAGCGACACCGCCACTACTAATTTGAACAATTTCCAAAGTTATCTGACGATGACATGGACACATACACCATAAAATAATCATTTTTTACCTGAATGGAGAAATCAGTGCGAATCGTAAGTAAATAGTACTTTTGTAAAACAATTACCTTTTCTCCGTCAACCCCAGGAGGTCCGGGAATCCCACGATGACCGTTATGACCCTGATAGAAAGAATGACTCACATTAAAGGTATATGGACAGTTAGAGGCAACATTAGCGAAATCAATTTGAAATCCCCTAAAACACATGACGAACCTAAAAAATGTCATCAAAATCGGTTAAGATTTGGCCATTTTACAGCCTTTTAGAGATATTTGTGCAAATATGCAAGTTTTTGTGTTACTCTTGTGATGTAGGAATAGGACATAGTCTGTATTCTTTTATGTAAATCTATTGTTTTTTAACCTGCCATTTCTCTTGGAAAAAGCAAAAGTAATTATAATGAAGAGGATTTGATCTTTACCACACCCCCTATCAATTTCCAGCTGAAGAAGGCATTTTGAACATTTCAAGGTCTAAAATTAAATGAAGAAAGCAAAAGCATTTTGCGGCATTTTTCTGTTAATTCATCACATATTTTTAATAAATCATAAAATTATCAAACTTTTATTACTCATTACTGGAAAACTACACATGCTATTTTCACAATTCAAAGACCATTACACTCATAATTTAATGCTCTTTCCGGTCAGTAGTTGAACAGATAATTATTGTACCTGTCCATATATATATATATATATATATATATATATATATATATATATATATATATATATATATATATATATATATATATATATATATATATATATATATATATATATATATATATATATATATATATATATATATATATATATATATATATATATATATATATATATATATATATATATATATATATATATATATATATATATATATATATATATATATATATATATATATATATATATATATATATATATATATATATATATATATATATATATATATATATATATATATATATATATATATATATATATATATATATATATATATATATATATATATATATATATATATATATATATATATATATATATATATATATATATATATATATATATATATATATATATATATATATATATATATATATATATATATATATATATATATATATATATATATATATATATATATATATATATATATATATATATATATATATATATATATATATATATATATATATATATATATATATATATATATATATATATATATATATATATATATATATATATATATATATATATATATATATATATATATATATATATATATATATATATATATATATATATATATATATATATATATATATATATATATATATATATATATATATATATATATATATATATATATATATATATATATATATATATATATATATATATATATATATATATATATATATATATATATATATATATATATATATATATATATATATATATATATATATATATATATATATATATATATATATATATATATATATATATATATATATATATATATATATATATATATATATATATATATATATATATATATATATATATATATATATATATATATATATATATATATATATATATATATATATATATATATATATATATATATATATATATATATATATATATATATATATATATATATATATATATATATATATATATATATATATATATATATATATCTATATATATATATATATATATATATATATATATATATACCTGTCTTTAATGTTATTATACTATTGAGATGCCAACACATGAGACACAAACACCATGCAAATGAGAAGCTTCAAAAGAAATAGACCTGCTAACCAGGGGTGTGGGAAGCTTTCGAGAAGTGGGGGACACGACCTTTTAGGGTGCACTTCCCCAAGTCATATGCATATGCACTTTTGTCATTTTTCGTACACGTGACCCCAGTGCCCCCTCCCCCATGCGGTTACTACACCTATGCTGCTAACTGTCCACATCTAACTGTCTATGATCTGATGATACATGAACTTCAGGTTAAAAGGATGTGGTTTCCCAATACCATATCCCTGATTGTACATAACATTGTAAAATGTTACTGTTTTTCTGTGGTATGTTACATATTCTTCAGCCCGTGTTTATATGTTAACACGTTACCCGACCTAATTAGCCCCCAATATTGCTATCACATGTCACCTGACCTCATTATCCCCCACCCCTATTATTTTGAAAGCTCCGCCGCCCCTAACATCTATCCTTGCAGATGTAAGGCGCTGAAAAGTTCTCCTTATAGTAAACATGCTACTTTAAGAGTACTTTAACAGCATCTTGTGAATAACTTCTTTTACTTGGAAGAAGAATTGCTTTCTTTCCATTTTTGGTAATAAAACGACCAAAGAGGATAATAAGTCCCTTCTACCTAGAATTGTATGAGACAAATTACTGTTAAATACACGTCATTGAGTGACCTCTCTATTGTAAAGGTCACTGACCCATCTTATTCAAAGGGAGAGATTTAATATGCTTCAAGGAGGTTTTAAATGACATCAATACTTAAGAACAAGCGTTTGTTTTTTGGTGTATTTTAGTCAGGAATGTATTAAATGGCATATGATGTCACTATGACATTATCTGTTTACTTCTGAGGTCACAATAAAATTAGTCTGTAGTAGAGAAGTATTTCCCTGAAAGTTTTGTGATATTTTAGAGACAGGAATTTGTTGATTCATGTTAGATAAATTCTTAAAATGATTTTTCTTCCTGTCAAAATGTTTTAGATATCACTGATTTGGATGTGCTTGTCAGAAGAACTCAAACGGCGAACCAAGTACAACATCTGTTGATTGAAGAACTCAAACACCAACCAAGTACAACATCTGTTGAGAGAAGAACTCAAACACCAACCAAGTACAACATCTGTTGAGAGAAGAACTCAAACACCAACCAAGTACAACATCTGTTGAGAGAAGAACTCAAACACCAACCAAGTACAACATCTGTTGAGAGAAGAACTCAAACGACCAACCGAGTACAACATCTATTGAGAGAAGAACTCATACGACCAACCAAGTACAACATCTGTTGACAGAAGAACTCAAACAACCAACCAAGTAGAACATCTGTTGACAGAAGAACTCAAACAACCAAGCAAGTACAACATCTGTTGAGAGAAGAACTCAAACGACCAACCAAGTACAACATTTGTTGAGAGAAGAACTCAAACGACCAACCAAGTACATCTATTGAGAGAAGAACTCAAACGACCAACCAAGTACAACATTTGTTGAGAGAAAAACTCAAACGACCAACCAAGTACAACATCTGTTGAGAGAAGAATTCAAACAACCAAACAAGTACAACATCTGTTAAGAGAAGAACTCAAATGACCAACCAAGTACAATATCTGTTGACAGAAGAACTCAAACGACCAACCAAGTACAACATCTGTTGAGAGAAGAACTCAAAGAAGTACAATATTTGTTCAGAGAAGAACTCACACGACCAACTGGATACAACATCTGTTGACAGAAGAAATTGTCGAGAAGTCTAACCAAAGTCTTGTTCCACACAATATTCAACTAAACGTTTTTGCGGCTTGAATTTGAAATAATATTTTTTTCACTTGAGCATTTTGCTACTCTGTAGTTCATAGGCAGAAACTTTGAATAATTATTTGGAAATAATCTATGACCAACTTGTGAGAAGTCAAATTTTTGTACACTACTGCACTAAAGCAGGATATTGAAAAGCATCAGAAATATAAGTATTTTCAATACTCTGATCATTACTCATCGTTCCAGAGACTGAAACTGTTATTTTGATTACTTGCAACTTACAAATCTTTGTGCCAACGTAAACATATTCTGTATTCCCGTATTTCAAGTGTTTCGACGACAAAGATGGATTTTAGATCTAGACGTCCACACAAGAAAAAGTGCATTCGAGCGAAACCTTTCTCAGATAAATTCTAGATTTATTTAAATGTGCACACGGGTTTCACAGTTATATTAGTTATTAGATCCAAATCTGCAAGTTATCTTAAAGTTATAATTTATATTGATATTGGTACGTAACTCTCAGACCACATTATTATTGCTATTCTATCAGAAATACTCAAAAGATTTTCGGTATTCTAATATATTGGTTTTCTGTGTTTTATTAAATGCTCGGACACGGTTTTATTTTGTTGGGGTTCAAATATTAATTTATTAGTTCCTGGGAAAAAGTTAGGGGGGGGGATTTTAAACTGACTTGTGAAATTGTTGTCTTTGAAATTGAAATTGCATTTATTGGTGTAAATGAAAATAAGCCTCCGTCTTACATTGGTGTCAGAAGCATTGGATTGAAAGCATTTAAAATTTGAGAATTTTAAGTCAGAAAATGTATAACTCTAATTTTGTGGTCTGTGTAATATTGCAATGTTGCTGAGTTATAATGTCTCTTCCAACAGAAACGAATAAGAGGTAGGGGAAACAGAAAGTTCTTTCGTAGGATCCAGTGAAAGGTTGGTCGGGTCCCCTTTGCGTAGTGGTACCTCTCCAAAGAGCTTTGAGCCCCATGTCAGTTGCATATATCCTCATGGATTTTAGGATACCCCATTCTGCAGGTTCAAAGGTGAGTCCGAATGATCCTTCTGTTGAGGAGTGGATAAGTCATCTGGAAACCGCTCTGAGGGCTTGGGGATGCCTGAGGGGCAGAAAGGGGAAATGGCAATGCGCTATCTGGCTGAGGAGGCAAAACAGGAAGTGTCAGTAATGCCACCTAGTGACAGGAAAAAGATTGGTAAAATTTTTGAAGTTTTGAGGAAAACGTATGGTGACCATACGCCTTTAATCTCTTTTAGAGATTTTACTCTCGCAATCGGGGCCCAAGGGAAAGCGTGCGCACATATGCGTTAGAGCTGCATGAAATTATGCAGCGCATTGTGTGCCGTTTCTCTAGTGCAGTACATGATTCTGGACACTTAGGGATAAGTTCATTGACGGACTACGTGACCATAGCTTGAAAATGGACTTGAAACGTGACGTCAAAAGAGACAGTTCCATTAGATTTGACATTACAAAAGATGACGCAATCCGACTTGTCATTGACTACAATAGGGTAAGTAACATGACCGACATGACTTAGAAGACACTATGGCCAATGTACAAACTCTCAGCCAAACTGCAGTTAGTACTGAGCTAATGCAGATGTTTGAATGGCAGAAGACAGCGCAACAAACTCTTTTAGACTTACAGTAGACTCACAGAATGACATGAAATATCTAAAAGAGCGTCGATCAAAACAGAAAGGACAAATCACAAACGGATTGACGGCCGTAAACCCATTTGTTTTAAATGTGGTGAAGTCGGGCACATGCAGCTGGCATACCGTCAAAACCGACAGACTAAAACGTCAAACTAGAACTTTCCATTATTATGAGCGAAATGATATATAGGAAGGTGACAGGCTCACGGACCGACAAACATACCAACTCTAACGACCAAGGCTATTATAGGGTACACGAGTGTAGAATGCCTTGCATGACACAGGTTCACAAGTAACTCCCATGTCTGAGGAGTATTTTTTTACACATTCCTACAACAAAGAAATTACGCTTAGGGAATAGATTGTTTATCACTTACAGTTGCAAATGGGCTGAAAGTTCCCTTCTCCGGTTTTGCAGAAATGGGTGTCGAAATACTAGGAACAAAGTTAAGAAAGGTAGGTTTTGTTATTGTTTGTAATGCTATTTCTAGTGTTCCAGTGCTCCTTGGTATGAATGTAATCACCAAATGTAGAGATTTGCTGTTTGGGGCTTTTGGTCCAAGTTATTTCAAAAAGTCATATATTGTCGAAAATAAAACCTTGAGGTCGGTGGAGGCCAAGTTGAAGTGTGCTTCTGAGTTTAGTGGGGTTGGGTATGTGACGGTGGTTGATGATAAAGCTGTTACGATGCCAGCGGGTAAGGAAATTATTATCTTTGGCTCTTGTAGGAATTGTCCTGGTGGTAAAGACTATTTGGCAAACGTTGAATCGGCAGATACTAGTTTGTTACCCAAAAATGTTCTGGTAGCTAGAACATTAGTGAAGGTAAGTAAGGGACGGGCCCCAATTAGGATTGTAAATTTGAAAGGTCATGCGGTATCGTTAGGTAAATGTAAGAGACTTGTTGAGTTGTACCTTGTCGACCCAGAAACTGTAAATCCAGAGAGTTCTGTAGAGGTAAGTTAGTTAACTAATGGTTCTTTGACGACACAGCTACATCAGCTGCAGGCTGAAAAACAAACTAAGACTAACGCTCCAAATACTACTACCCTCCCCATACCCGTGGATGTTGAAATATCCAATAGAACCCCTGATCAAGCTAGTAAACTGGCAAAATTATTGACGAAACATCAGGATAAGTTTTCACACGTACCTGATGATTTTGGGTGTACAGATACGACTACACACAAAATCAACACAGGTGATGCTTCTCCCATTCGGGAACGTTTTAGAAGGAGACCTCTCAAAAGTTTCAGGAGGTTAAGGATCACATGAAATCACTGTTGCAATTTGGTGTGATTAAGGAAAGTTGTAGTCCTTGGGCAGCGCCAATTGTGTTCGTTTAAAAGAGAGATTGCTCCCTTCGCTTGTGCGTTGATTATAGACAACTCAATGTGAAGACCCATAAGGACGCATACCCCCTCCCAAGGATTGATGAATCCTTGGATATACTTGGACAGGCGCATCATTTTTCCACCCTTGATCTTGCTGGTGGTTATTGGCAAGTCAAAATGGATCCAAGTGATCAGGAAAAGACAGCGTTCACTACCCCTATGGGCCTTTTTTAATTCATCAGAATGCCATTTGGGTTGTGTAATGCACCCGCAACTTTCCAAAGGTAGATGGAGAGATACCTGGGGGATATGAACTTTGAAACCCTCCTGAATTTACCTTGATGATATCAGAGTATTCTCCAAAGAATTTGATTCACATTTGATAAGACTTGACAAATTGTTTAACAGACTCAAGGAACATGGACTTAAAGCAAAACCTTGAAAGTGTCATCTGTTCCAGGAAAAAAGTTCATTACTTAAGCCACATCGGTTCGAAAGAGGGCATTTCAACTGACTCAGAGAAGTGTCAAAAGGTTAAAGAATGGAAAGTCCAACCTCAGTTAAGTAGGATAGGTCATTTCCTGGATTAGCTAACTATTACAGGAGAATTGTTAAGGACTTTTCCAAAATAGTTGCCCCTTTTTACAAGTTGACAGGCCATACTAGGAAAGGTAAGTATATTAGAAAACCTCAACCCCCTAAATTTGCATGGACAGATGAGTGTCAGTTTTCATTTGACAAACTAAAGGAATGTTTAACTTCTGCTCCCATATTAGGTTATGCTGATTATTCCCTACATTGTGTACTGTACACAGATGCCAGTGATAAAGGCTTAGTTACTGTTTTAGGAAAGGTGCAGGACGGGAGGGAGAGGGTGTTTGCCTTTGCGAGTAGGTTACTTAAATCAACAGAGAGAAACGATCAAAACTATTGTGCCTTCAAGTCAGAACTGTTAGCCTTAAAGTGGGCTGTAACTGAGAGGTTTACGTGTTACTTGCTTGGTTCAAAGTTTGTAGTGTGTACTGATCATAACCCCTTAGTTTATTTGACTACAGCGCAGTTGAAAGCCACTGAGCAACGGTGGGCAGCAAGGTTAGCAAACTTTTATTTTGAGATCAAATATAGGTCAGGCAAATCTAATGGGAATGCTGATGCTCTTTCAAGAAAGTTTGTTGTTAGTAAAGTTACCCCTAGTCCAGAGAGTAATGAGACTTATTCAGAGGTTGCTGATGTTCCTTCAGTCAGTTGATGGGATACGATGATGATTGTGGTGATGATGAAATGCAAATTGCAGCTCTGCACATAGAGAAGAAAATAAGCTCCTGTGTAGGTAATGTAATTGCAGGTACTCCAACCCTGCCTGGTGTGAGTAAAAAGGAATTATTGAAACTCCAAAGGGGAGATGCAATCATCAGGTCGGCCCTGGATTTAGTTGTTGCTATGGAACGTCTTTCACGCGAGGAACGCACGGCATTGAAAGGGAACACGGTCACGCTTCTTAATCAATGGCATAAACTTGAACTGATTGAAGACGTATTGTATAGAAGAGTCTCTAATACAAAAGGTGTATCAGATGTTTTTGAAGTAGTTTTTCCTGAAGTTTTGAGGGATACAATTTTAAAGTCGCTTCATGATGATGCAGGACATTTCAGTGTAGATCGCACTCTTGGTGTAGTACGTCAAAGATATTATTCGACACAGATAAAATCTGATGTTAAGAACTGGTGTAAACATTGCAAGCGCTGTTTTCTGCGTAAGACTCCTGTTGTTTCAAGTAGAATCCCTCTGATAAACATTCAGGTGAAGGCTCCACAAGAATTAGTTACTGTTGATTGCTTGAAATTAGATAAGTCTGTAGACAGTTTTGAAAATGTTTCGGTGATTACTGATCACTTTACCAAGTTTACTGTTGCAGTGTCCCTCTGGTAATGGTCAGTGTGAGAGCTTCAATAGGACACTTCTTAATTTTACAGGTACCCTTCCAGAAGACAAGAAGTACTCTTGGCATTATTATTTGCCTGAGTTGGTATACATGTACTATAATACTCCTCACTTGTCAACAGGGTAGTCTCCATTCTATCTTATGTTTGGTAGACATAATAGGTTACCTATTGACTTATTACTTCATACTGACGGACCAAAAGCAACATAATTTTACAGCACAACCTACTGGGTACAGAAACACTGGGAACGATTCGATTTGCTTAATGCACCACAGAAACGGGTTAGCAAAGCGCTGGGTAAGGCTGTGCGTACACAAAAAGCTGCTTATGATGGCAAATCAGAAGAACTTCTCTTGAGCTCAGGTGACCGAGTGCTTGTTAGAAGAAAAAAAATTCAAGGGTAGACATAAAATAGAAGATAACTGGGAGAGTAGTCCATATATTGTATTATCTCAACCAAATCGAGATCTTCCAGTATATGAAGTCAGACAAGAAAAGGTAGATAAACTGATCAAATTTGTTCATGGAAATAAAATGATTCCATGCAAGTTTCCTTCTAAATTTAATGATGAAAACACTGAAAAAAGCTGATGCTTTTGTTGAGGAAACTGAAACTCAAGCAATGCAAAATTTCATTTCTGCCGCACGATTTTCTGAACAAATTCCTATTCATGTAAATGCTCCCCTAGTTAAGACACAGCTAGTACCCCAACCTGCGGTCTCATTTGATCTTCCATCACTCAGTTGGCAACCACAGACTGTACATTCTGAAGTAGGTGGGTCAAGACGCTCAACTCGTTCCACAAAGGGAAAGCCCCAGTGAGGTTTGGAGACACAAATTTTATAGAAAGATCACAGGAAGAGCCGGCTGCTCCCTCTGCTTCTCATTCTACCACTTGGTCTGAGACTAGTTTGAATATGTTATTTGGTTCATTTATCAAACAACCTGATGGAAAAGTTATAGATGTATAACTGTGTAAATGTATAATATACTGAATAGTTGGTTACATGTGAAATATGTTTGTTTGTTGTATTATCATGTAGCAGTCATTTTCTGAATGAAAATGAGTAGATGTGCGAAACAAGTATTAGGCATTTGTATTGATGCCCAAGACAAGTGAAATTTAAAAACTGATGTAGATAATGTTTACAAGCTATTGCAGATATATGTTTAGTTTGTCAATAGTCTTCATGACAACTGCTGATATTAGATTTGTTCGTTGAAATTGATTATGATACTTGTAGGAGTCTCGCCACGATGCTTAGTGGCACTTTTAAGGTTCGATAAGAAAGGAACAGGTGTTTCACGTCCATATATGTAGTTTGGGTTGTTCGTTTCGGCATAATTGTGTTTCCAAGCTTAGATCTTGTCAAGGAGTAAATCTAATGTTATCATAAAAACTGTCAGTCATTCATAAAAAGAATAACAGAAACTTTGCATGCAGGCTGGCATTCTTTGTGGTTTTACAACGGTTTGTTTTAAAACACATTTGCAAGGCAATGTGATGCTTGTTTAGAACATAGTATCTTAAATGTGATGAGAGTAGAACATATTGATTTTAGGTGTTTTTACCATTAAATGTAGTAGGGAATGGTACCAGTCATAGGTCTGATTAAAAATGGCTTGGTTTTGGCAACCTAGAAATTGCTAAGGAAACACTAGTTGTGAGGATTTATTTTACTCTATGGATTCTTGTATTCTGTACATGCTATGAATTTAGTTTTGCTTTGGCAGATGTTGGCTATTGTTTATATGTTGTAGTGTATATCTTGGTTAAATGTGTATGCTTACTTGATTGTATATGTAGCTATTTTTGATTCCGGTTTAATTTTTGCTTAATTAATGAGATCATCAATTAGAACCTGGGGAAGATGTAAGGAGTTCTCCTTATAGTAAACATGCTTCTTTAAGAGTACTTGAATAGCATCTGGTAAATAACTTCTTTTACTTAGAAGAAGGATTGCTTTCTTCTCATTTTTGGTAATAAAATGACCAAAGAGGATAATAAGTCCCTTCTATCTAGAATTGTATGAGACAAATTACTGTTAGATACACGTCATTGAGTGACCTCTTAATTGTAAAGGTCACTGACCCATCTCATTCAAAGGGAGAGATTTAATATGCTTCAAGGAAGGTTATAAATGGCATCAATATTCAAAAACAAGCGTTTGTTTACTTTTTGGTATATTTTAGTCAGGAATGTTACGAATGGCCTATAATATCACTCTGACATCATCTGTTTACCTCAGGTCACAGTAGTATTAGTCTGTAGTAAATAAGTCTTTTCCAGAAAGTTTTGTGATATTCTAGAGACAGAAATTTGTTGGTTCATGTTTGAAAAATTCTTAGAATAATTAGACTTCCTGTTAAACTACAACAGAGAAGAACTCACACGACCAACTGAGTACAACAGAGAAGAAATTATGGAGAAGTCTAACCAAAGTCTTGTTCCAGACAATATTCATTCAATGTTTTTGCAGCTTGAATTTAAAATAATATTTTGTTCAACCTGAAACTTTAAATCATTGTTTAAAAATAATCTATCACCATCTTGTGAGAAGTCAAGACATTGAAAAGCACTAGGAATAATTCTATTTTCAATATTCTGATCATTACTCATCGTTCCAGAGACTGAAACTAATATTTTAATAACTTGCAACTTACAAATCTTGGTGTCAACGTGAACATATTCTGTATACCTGTATTTTGTGTGTTTCGACAACAAAGAAGGATTTTCGATCTAGACGTCCACCTTCCAAGAAGTGCATTTGGGCGGAACCCTCTCAAATAAACTCTAGATTTATTTCAAGTGTGCACACAGGTTTCACAGTTATATTAGTTATTGGATCCAAATCTGCAAGTTATCTTAAAGTTATGATTTATATTGATATTGCTACGTAACTCTCAGACCACGTTATTATTGCTATTCTATCAGAAATACTCAAAAGATTTCCGGTATCCTCATATATTGGTTTTCTCTGTTTTATTGAATACTCGCTCACGGTTTTATCCTTTTTGGGTTCAAATACTAATGTATTAGTCCCTAAAGGAGGCGGGGTTGTTTTATCCTGACTTGTGAAATTAGTGTCTTTGAAATTGGAATTGCATTTATCGAATGAAAAGAAGCCTCCGCCTTGCACAGACACATTAAATGCCTGTTAAATGCCTGTCTGAAATCAAATGGAACCCTCTCGGGCATGATGAAAAACAACCAAAAGCTTTTAAGATTGTTACGTGCTACAACTTTTGTTTTTACTTTAAAACTATCTAACACTGTGAAGTCAAGGACATGTAGTCTTGATGGGGGTAAACTGGAGGGCATTTTCAACAGTGATTAGGTGATTTGTTTGACCAAACATCAGCAATTGGAGAATATTTCTTGATTAGTGAATGGAATTTCGATCTAATGGGCGACCAAGACATCTAAAATTCCCATACTGGTACGCTGTGCGAGTATTATTATGGAGCTAAGGCGCCACAGGAAGCTGCAGAATAACGGGTTCCTGATTGCCATTGAGTACGTACACTGAATAATGATGTTGGTTTTGGGAGAGCTTTTATATGGGGGATTTCTTGTTTAGCTAAAAAATCCCTGATCATATAACGAGGTATATATGCATCGTCTAAAATAATCACCTTAAACTTGTCATGCTTTTCGAATCTTCTTTTTAAATACCTCTCTTTTCGTCAATTTGGCTTCATCCAATTTCTTGCAGTTCAGTATCCGCATACCTGAAAATTCTACTTTTAAAGTTTACAGTTTGAAATAGTTACTATGTTTGAGGCTTCTGCATATAGTAAAGCGAAAGAAAACACTTAGTAAATAGACACTTACTCTCGGTCCCTTCACCCCTGGTGGTCCAGGGGGTCCTTTATCTCCATCTTCACCCTGCAAAGAACATTTATCGCATACACCGTTAGTTTCAAACCTGAAGCTGAAATTGTAATTTTACTAATTCTGCGGACACACCTAACAAGCAATTGAGAATTAAATGGAAGGAGGTAATAGCACATGTCTGCTGATAAGAATGACAGTGGCGTAGATAGACTTTTTGCAGGTAAAAGGGTGGGGGTGGGGGCATAGAAAATCCGAATCCCGGTTGTTCAGTCATCAATACTAAAATGATGACAAAACACTTAATCTACGTTTACTGAGTTTGTATCTCTAGAGAACAACAACCTTTACTGAACATTTCCAAATAATGTATCCATAATGTATAGGAGGGACGCAGTGGCGTAGCTAGACTTTTTTGCAGGTGGGAGGGAGGGGGGGGGGGGGAGGCATAGAAAATCCGAATCCCGGTTGTTCGGTCATTAATAGTAAAATAAAAATATATTGTAGAATATATTTTAGCCACATTGTCTGAAAACGTTTATTTATTTTTTAATTATTCTTTTCTGGTGCAAACATTTTGATATGATTGATAGAAAAGCAATTATAAAATTGATTGTTCTTGTCATCTGCTCAAGAATCGATCAGGATTGGGTTGGAGAGGGATACATTATGTTTCGATAAGGGTTGGGTTGAGCAAGGGCAACAATTCAGCAGTCTCAATCAGGGCTGGTTGGACAGGGCAACACTTCATCATTTTCGTTGGTTCGTGTGGATAGCGGTAACACTTGATGGCTTTGAATTAAGAATTCATTTCCACTATAGGGAAACACTCCAGGAATTACGATCAGAGTGGATTGTGGACAGGACAACACTTAATAAGCTACGATTAGGGATGTTTGGGACAGGGGCCCACACTTGATAACAAAGAGCTTTAGTTTTGTTAATACCTCAAACACCTGACCAAATGCCTGAACTAATAAATGAAGAAATATGACGCTCTACCTGTGATCCTTCGTCCCCCTGAGGCCCACGGGGACCTTGAATGCCTTCGTTTCCCTGCAGAAACAATATAGAAAATGCTTTCATTCAAACGCCAGTTACTGTGTTTACTTGGATACAGACATACAATACTTTATGAGTTTCTGATGGGCCGATATATTTATGCAAATACTGACAAGCAATCATTCACTACCGCCAAAAATGACGTCACTATATAGGATGCATCGGATTTACTGATGATGTGTCAACAATTTTCTTGCGTCGAGAATACCTCTCTAACAAAAGAATTATATATATGATTAGAATAAATCGCTTACGAGGAATGTCATTGTGGTAAATACTTTACAAAACAGTGGTTTTACCCATGGCACAATCTTGAAAAACAATTCTGCACCTATTATAATTTTAAGTTTTGCTTTAAACTGACAAATATTTTCACTTCAAAGATAAATAGGCCTAGACATTGAACATTATTTTGTGACAAACGGACGTTGTCAAGTTTGGTTAATGGATAAACACTTTAATAGGTTGCTAGGAAAATAGAATGGATAATCAAATAGCTGATATTTTTCACCAACAAAAATAGTTTTCATCATTGGAAGTTTAAAACAGCTGGTATTCCATATACGACGAGAGCGAAAACATACAAATTCGAGTAAAAGATCGTTATAAATTCGATACTTTCTGGTAATCAAGTAAAGCCGTCTTTGTTTTCAAAACTTGGAGAAGAATTGTTTAAATAACATACACGTGCATCCATCTAAACCACTGAAACAATATAGCAAAAATTAAAATAGGTGTCCATTATATTGGACTGAAATAGCAGTTGAATTCTTGTACGTAGAAAAGAAAGAAAAACTACTAGAGTACATGCCTAGATAAGTTTTAACGTTCGATTTATTTCGTAAAACGAACAAGATTATCAATTTTTAGAGAAAAAACACCCTAAGCCTCTCTTATTAGCAAACCATCTGTTTATATACCATCTTAATTGTCCCTGTTACCTCTCCGGCACATAAGACTCAACCCACACAACCAACAACTTAATGTTATAAGCTTCTCAAAAAAATAGTAATGTTTACGAAAGCATTCAAAATAAGTAATTTGTGAGTACATCAATAATGAAAGAAGTAGCATCCAAAACATCTCTCTTGCAAACAAATCAGTAGGTTTCCTGCACCCTAACTTTCCTTGCCCCGCATCGTCAGTCCAACAATTCATCAATTGTTCAATTTCCGAAGGTACGAATTAAAGAATAGGATTGAAAATTCAAAGTATTGAATTGTGTTTTCCCAATCGAAGGAAAATATATCGAATTGATTAAACATGCAGTTGTGAGACTTTGTATTGAAATATCAAGGCTAACGGTATCTCAATTTCTGTAAAGTATATCTATCGTTTTAGCAGATTTGTATTCAAATATTAATTGAGATATACCTGCTCGCCTGGGTCGCCAATATCACCAACTTCACCTCCGTTGCCACGGCTACCCTGACAAGTGGTACAAGACAAGAAAAACTGAATGATTGATTTGTAAAGGTGGACGTAACAGGCGGATTACATTGGACGTACTCGGAGAAAAAAAATCACGTTCACACCGACGTTTAAATACTGAACACCTATAAATATAAAGATTCCCAATACTTGCAAGGGCTACAATTTAGGAATGAATTAACGTTATCGGTTTTTTGAGCTGTCCACACTTCCATATACCTTACCTATGTTGAATACTAATCATATGATCAACATTTTGACTCAAAAAACTAAATATGATATTTTCAAATTTGTATTAAAAATTGTATTACTGTTTTGCTCGGATTAATTTTTGTTTTTTTAAGAAGACATATTTTAACGAGCTTATGTCAATGATATATAACTTTCAAACATACTAAATTATACCTTTTTTGTTTCGTCTAATACTGTATCATATCATTTCTATAATTACGATTCAGTCGCATGTATAATAAATCAGGGTTGCCAGGTCTGCCACACGTTTACCGGCCAAATATCAATTGAAAATCGGCCAAATCAGTTTCCAATGAACTGAATCATTAAAAGAAGTGCTAAACGATGTAAAATACAAGATATAAAGGTATGTATTTGCTTTCGCTTTACACAAATTTTTTCAAAAAGTCAAATAGAAACAAATTTTATTTGACTGTATATTAAAACTTTCAATGCTCTGATAGCACAAATGCTGAAAATAGATGTATGTGAATAATTGTTTTATGACTTGAAGTGAGATTAAGGAAAGAATAAGTTGAGTTTAACAAAATATTTAAAACGGCTGAATTTCATTTGGCTGATAAACAAATTTTACCAATAAAATATCATAACAATCAAATTTGCCATATTTGGCCGGTAATAGACCAATATGGCAACCCTGAAATAAATATGATGTTATTCTGACACATGCGAACCTAATTGGTCAATTGTCATATACATATTCATTAGAGTACTGAATGCAAATGAACTAGCACTTTCAGTTTGTAAATATTTTGTGCAATATTGCATTTAAACCACACCGACAAGTAGTTGTATTACAGAGAAAACAAATATATTTCCCATATTGATATTCCGTATACCAAGCGCGGATCCACGGGGTGCATATTGTGTACCCACTGATCCCTTTAAAAGTCGTGAAAAATCTTGGCAAACATATTATGAGCAAAATAAAAATCCCTTTTCAAGCAAACTTTTGTTACATTGACGTGAATTTCAGCAATTTGACAGAAGCACATAAGAGACCCCCTTCCGCCCCCTCTTTCTTCCTTGATCCGATCTGTATACCTGCATGCTATGAGTGCAATGCTATGCCCACATCACATGCACGCAATGCACAATTCGTAAAATATCGTGTCACCTTTTCACCTTTTCGACCTTGAAGTCCAGCAGCCCCTTCCGGTCCCTTCAAGAAAAAATAGATACCTCATTATGATTACATGCCTAAAATGCATAATGTTTTGTCTGAAAGAAAAATAAGTATCTAATGAAATAACCAAGCAGGTGTGAAACGTTTAAATTGAACAAAACTTGTGGACTTTTAACCAATAGTGTATGTGGTTGCAACTTGGAGAAAATTGAAAGGACCTATAAATTAATTGTACAATACTTGTGGGCTTTTTTCACCGTGGTTAGCTTTTATGCAGTGTTTGTATTAAGTAGGTTATTATAATTGAACTTTCCTTATTTAGTTATTTCTACCAGCTTGAAAGATTGCAACAACATTTCCACAACCTTGCTTGTTGACCACACTTTGTCTCACCAATAATATTTTACCATCAACTTTTTGCATTTTCAGTTTTAAGGGTGCTGGATAACCAGTATACATTGAGAGATCTTTGATCAAATGACATATTCGTTCATACCAAAATCCAATACAATTCTCTATAAATTAGAGCCCGAAATGAATCTCATAACTTATTAGGGAAAAGGTCACTTTTATTTGTGCCATAATTAGTGGCGTAACGCTTATAAGCTACCTTTATCTAAATACTTAAAGCTTTTGTAATTGCAAATGATCATTACGATTAAGATGCCGCATCAAAATTGTGTCCTAAACACCCAATCATTAAAAAAAAACTGGTCGGGTGATCAAGCTCCGTAACCCCGCTTCCAATTTGCATTGCTTCCTTACTCGCGCATTAAATTATAGGATAGAGTTTCCAAGCTCCGCGACGCGATTTACGCATAAGTGATTCAAGTCAACTTGAATGATTGTTAGGCATGCAATCGTGTTTGGAAATTATTCTGCTATGCTTAAAAATCGATATTACTTTTGTGGGTTTTTTCATTTAATGGAGATGAGATGTTGCATGCATCATTAGACAGGTATACCCCCAATTTGAATTTTTTTCAACGCGGCGGGTAGATCGTCATGTGACATGATCAATTTTGAACATCAACGTTCCACTAAATCGGTGTATCCAGTAGCCTTATTGAGAACTCGGCAGAACATTACTAAGTCATTCAAGTTACTTACCGCTTGTAGGTCTTTTCAAACCAATTTTGGCTGAACGTGATTACATTACTTCGACCAATGAACTACTGGGTGAATTTTTCCTTCTTTACCCAACAAATCACGTGCATTTTTGGAGGAAAAATTTGTAAGCAACAATGCGCGCGCGTATTACCTTCATTTATGACGCACATATAATACGTGCGTTTGGAAGCATTTGCTCATATGTTTTTTTCCCATACCGTGCGTGAATTGTAAAGACGGTCAAGATTTTACCAGTTTGAGTGGATGATAAGATTCCCCCAGTATACCATTGGTCCATAAGAAAAACGTGAATTTCGGCTATTTGACATTATTTAAATTAGTTTGCCGGAAATTGGCAATTCAGATTTGAAAAGGTCTATGGAATAGACAAACATGATAAAGATACACATAATAAAATGAAGTGTAACATAAAAAGAAAACCATTTCCGTACATAATAATTATCAAGAAGAACAGGGTTAAAGATTTGTGAGAAAAAAAACTTAATATGCGAAAATACTGTACTTAATAATTGAAAAGAACTAAATCTGCAGAAAGTATCTACACTACATAAACAGACATTTTATTAATAATATATTAGAAATGAAACAAAACCAGATTAATCGATAACCATTAGGTATTAAAATATTAATATCAAGTACTTTATAAAGGAAGAAAGATTGATATAAATCTATCACCGTATTCTGATTACGTTACTGTGGGTAATATCGAACATATCATTTAAGACCACCTGTATGTGGAATACTGATCAAAGGATAAATTCGCTTTCTACTGATGCGAGCTTGTCAGTAACAATGTTCTGTGACATCCTTTCCATTCACATAAAGTCTCGGACCTGCGTACAGAACTAACAGATGATAACCCAAGCTATAAATTTATGCTCATTAAAACTTGTACTTAACAACGATAAACAGAACCCACCTGTGCTCCCACTGGGCCAATGTCACCTTTAAAACCTACAGGTCCAGTGTCACCCTAAAGATCAGAACAAGAGGGAATTAAAAGTGAAAAGAAACAGAGTATACAACTATCAGTTTGACAGTACAAAGACCACCATAAATGATGATAATCATATGATGTTATTGAATCACCAAGTATCGAGAGAAGGCTGGAGAAATTTTGGATCAAGCAGCCAATGAAGTACAGTTATACTGAAAGCATCAAATCATCCAGACAAGATCTTTTTGCAGAATTAGATGATTTAGAAGAAGAGCTGGTACAAGTGGAACTGAAAGTCTTTCTGCCAGAATAGGAATTGTAAGAATAATGAATCTGTATGCAGTTTTTGAATATAGTGTAACATCACTGAGCAATAGCTCCATCAGAATACATTTTAAGAAAGAATAGTAGAAATTTTGAAGGATGAGCCAACTGTTCACTGTGAAGAAACTACTTCACGTGGTTTCGATGCTAACTTTGGATTAGAAGCATTCTTTTTTTAACATTCGTATATCTTTAAATGTTGTGTTCTTACACGTTTAGTTTATTTATCATACTGGAACATGTAATTTGTGTATATTTTGTGCAAAAGTGTTTAGGTTTTTGCCTTAAGCTATAAGCCACAATCACAACAGCCACTGAAAAACCACCTGGCATGAATAATGATGAAGTCAACTCAACAATCTATGGGATGCTGTATCATTCTTGCTTTTACCAAAAGCATCATCCAAGTTTGATTTAAATCTAACATGGGTTTGTGAAAATATGAGCATAAACATAATTTCACAGTTGGTCCCGCCTATGTTGATATTTATGACATCAGGACTAAATACAATAGAGATCATCTGCAGACCACAACACACCCATATACCAAGTATGGCATACTTGATGAAGTCAAGTACTGGATACATGTTCCCGTATGATAAATAAACTAAACGTGTAAGAACACAACATTGAAAGATATACGGTATAAAAAAAGCCATACATGTATGGCTTAATGATCTTGAAATATCGTGTTTACAAATTTGTTAACATAATTTCACAGTTCGCCCCGCCCACTAATCAATCTTCATTACATCAGCATCAAAAGCAATAGGATCATCTACAGACCACAACACATCCATATACCAAGTATGACATAAATTCACCACACGGTTCTTGAATGACCGGGGCAATTGTTACACTTTAAAAAAGTTACACTTCACAGTCACTTTTTCTACAATAAACCTCTCTCAGTTAGATGATTGACAGCTTTATTAATCAATCACCGCACGAACATACCTAAAAACTAGGGTGGGCGAGGGCCAAAATAACAAAATCTGCGTAACTAAGTGGGACAAAATCCTACGTGGTACTGGTACAGTACATTTAAATAGCAGCGCGCGCTCATGCAGTCAATGCAATATACTGCACAAAACAAATTTCTGCACACACAGACTGAGTGACAACAAGATGGTGAGCAAAAACTGTTACCCAGAACAGTTAGCAAAACGAAATTTTCTTTCTTTTGCTAAAAACTCAAAAGATCCAGAAAAGTGGAGTGTCTTTTTTTTATGTAAAATTTGTAGGTGTGTGTGTTTGGGTAATTTCTTTCATTTTGAACAATTTTCTTTCGAACAATATTCTTTGGTAAGAGGAAAACTATTGTTGTACATTAGGCCTATCATTGCGTTTTCCTCTACTCACTTGCTCTCCTTTAGGTCCGGGGTCTCCACGTGCACCATTTATACCCTGGTAGAAGAAACAGAAATATACATAAACACGTAAAATCTTTTACTACAACGATGAAAACAAGAAATTTAAATGTAAAATAGTTTGGATATTTCTTTACATTCTCACATTAAATAAATTATTATCTAATGTAATTGGCTTATGCAATGTCAAGTACCAAGCTGGCGAAGTGAAGCAAATCACGTTTGTAAATGAAACTATTTCGATTCAAATGCATAAAAAGTTATATTTGCGATTTGCGATAGTTGAATTACAGAGGTTTTTAATTAATTTCCCTTTGATTTTCTGCATGATATGTAAGCATTGGAAACGAAATAAAAGGTTCCTTTAGCAATTTAGCGAAAACTCAACGAGCAAGGTATCTGATTCTTGTAAAACACTATTCTTATTTCATTCAGATTTTAATCTTTATTCCACACTTTAATTAAAAAAAGTAGATAAGATGTCGGTTAATATTGAATTAATTTATTTGTTGTTATCTACGACATGTGATACACTCACCGCTCGACCTTCATTACCCGGTTGTCCTGGACTGCCTCTCGACCCGATATATCCCTGTTGAAAAAACGAATCTTCAACTATTAAGTCAAATTTATTTCTAGATTCTTATCTTACTGTCTTATAATCTGTAGGCCTATATTCGAGTGATCTAATATTCATATCTTCATGACTAGTCTTCATAAACTAGTCTAAAGTATTGTCACACTTAGCTTCTTAACAGCGGTTAGTACTTGTGACATACATTCTCTAGTAGATGATTAAACCTGGAATAACTTATAGGAAAACGACAATAATATACAAGTTGTTTCTTTAATTGTCCTACATCATATGAAATGTACATGTAAATGATTATCTACAGATTAGCACAATACGAGGAACATTCATGACTATTTTCATTGTCGTTGTAATATCTGTCATGTTTTATGATCTAACTTCGTTTGGGCACTTACATCTCTTCCACGAGGTCCACCTGGCCCAGGAGCACCGAGCCATCCCTATAGATAGAGATGTCAAGAATATATGAGTGAAAAGCATGGGTCATAATCATGACGTAGTCTAAAGGGTGCATGCCTCTAGGAGCACCTTGCAACCCCTATAAGAAAGGAGATGTAAAAGATATATGAGTGAAAACAAGAAGGGGTCTGATAAATGTTCTATCCTATGGGGGTGTTCCTCTGAAAAAAGCTTGGTGTAGCCAAACCTGATCTACCCATTCCATGATGACGATCCTGTGCACACATTACTACTGCAAGTTATCAATGTTTCATATCATCTTACCACGACGATTCTCTCAAATTGTAAAGGTAAAATAAATTACACGCTGTCTGTTTTTTTCGATGAAAATAATTTACATCTTATCTATTAGGATTCCTTCTTTCATCATTTCCCGTGGGTTTAGGCAGGGAGGTGTCATTTAGAAACAGCTCCCTAGTTTAGGTATGTACAAACATAAAATGGCATGCATGGACATTTTGCTACGATTACGAAAGTTGTTATTTTCTTATAAAGATTAACATTTCTTCAAAGACAAGTTTAAAAAGAATCAATATCTGTATTCTGTTCTATCACTCATCATCATATAACAATTTACAAATCAAAATTTCTACGTTATAGTTAGCACAGTTCAGAAATGAATAAAAATGTCCTGATGGTAAGACATGTTTTATAATCAGATAAATGTCAAATCAATAATGACAGTACTTATACTAATTTTATTGGAACTTGGATGTAAATTCATCTAGGCATGTATAGTTTTATCATGAGCCCCTTGGTAAATTTTTCGTGTAAGTACGAGGCCAAACGTTACCAAGGAAAAATTGTTAAATTTGAGCATCTGGTTTTATAGCTGCTAAAAACACATCGATAACTCGAAAGCAATTCACCCGACGAATACAAAGGTAGAAAGAAGATTGACGACGCTTCCTGGCCTGTTAGTGAAACTGGATTTCATGGTTTAAATGGTCAAAAATTGCAAAGCTTAAAGGATTAGAAATGGTCCAATTCATAGTAAGCATTTCTAACTAATCATGCAAATGCAATATATATGTAACAATATCCCACAGCAATAAGTTATAATTTTTGTTAGAAGATGGGAGGGGGATAGGAAGGGGAAAGGGAGGGGGGTTCAGATTTCATTTATCAACTATGTGAACCTTTCAGTTTGATCTCATTTTCAAATACAAACAAAACTGTACTACGGCAATATTCCTCCAAACATTTGATTGAAAAGTCATACGAGATCATTATTAAAAACTATCGTTCACTTAATTGCTTCCTGTAAGTCTTACTAAAATGTATTTGCATTTACCAGGCTTCTTTCAACAATGTGATTGCTGTTTAGTTTACGCTGTGTATTGCCACGAAACCGGACAAATTAGTACAATTCATTTCCGAAAGCTGAGCACAAAATAGCTGCTTGTGACGCAAAGTTTTGAAGGATCACCCGCGAAATTTGTTGGTAATGTTTGAAAACGAAAGATCGCTTTCAACTCTGTACAGAATATACACATATAGCTATATGCATGGTTACAGAAGAGTTCAGTGACGTCACAAAATCTATTTTTAGTCCTGGTGATCTTATGTATGTTCTAAATCAAACACAAATATGACTTTAAAAAAACTTCCATCTCAGCAGTAAAGGCCGATACCTGTGTTCCAGTTAAAATGCACTATATGATAGAGATGATCATTGACAACGCATCTTAAGGACGTTTCAAGCAAGAGGTTTAACTTTATATGCAAATTCTGTTGTACATATAATTAAATACATGTATTCTCAGCCATGATATGATCCAAAACTTGCCTCTGTACGAATTTCCTGGTACTTGCAATACAAACAGTGGTATTCTTTGAAAATCAATATTCAGTGGATATTCCACATAAATAAAGACAACTTACAGCAGCGCCTGGTTCGCCCGGAAGCCCCTTGGTTCCATGTTCCCCTCTGTCACCCTGTGAGAATAATTCATAGAAAAGGAAATATTAAGAACCAAGACATCAGTACCTTGATGTTGTAGAGACAACATGTCGGGAAAATAATATTGCATATTACATATAACACGAAACATATTGTCCGTCTTCGTTATTTTGGAGAGAAAGAGGGTGACATTTTATGTTTCGCTTTTCTAAAGAAAACCAGAACCAAGATTTTCTGGTTGCGATACTCTTTTTTTTACATCAGCTGATTGATTTGCAAAGCTTGTATTAATTGTCATGTTATTGCATATCATGAAATATTTGTTCCATGATATTTATTCATAAGCCACACCCGCCATGCAGATCAATAAAAATGTTGACAACATTAGTATTTGCACAATAATTAAGTACATTATCAGAGCAAGTGTTCTGCAAAAACGGTTGCTCATTTATTATATTTCAAGAATTTGTCAGTAAGCCTCGCCTACTCATTAATATTCATGACATCACTACCAGAACGTTAAAACATATATAAACAGACCATAACCCATCTGTGTACCTGATATAGCCTAAATCTGATATATTGTTCATGAAATACAGTATGGTGTTGACATCATTCAGTACTTGCACATTAAGCCACGCCCACCATGCATACTAATGACATAACAACCAACAAAATTATCACTCCCGTATGATGTAAAAGGGATATACAATTGCTCATTTATCACTTTTTCACTGTAAGCCCCGCCCACTTATTAATATGCATGATATCAACACAAAAACCAATTGGAGCGCATCTACAGACCACGGGCTCTCTGTGTACGAAATATGATATGAATCCGGTTTACCGTTTTTGAAACACTTTTTTTAAGCTCTTTTAAGCAAAATCATATTAAGCCCCGCCCACTACGCACAATAATGAAATTCAACGTTTTTACATCATAAACATGTACACACCAGCCAACATCATATTTACACTAGATATGAAATGAAAGAAACATGCGGTTGTTAAAATATGAACATTTCAAGATTTATACATTAAGCCCCGCCTACTTATTAATGTGCACGATATCACAACCAAAAACTACTGGGCACATCTACAGACCATGGGCTATCTGTGTACTAATTATGGCATGAATCCAGTTTACCGTACTTGAGATACCGTGTTTAAAAGGTCTTTTCAGCAAAATGATATTAAGCCCCACCCACTATGCATATTAATGAAATTCATTGTTTTTACATCATGAACATGTACACACAGCTAACATCGTAATTACACTAAATATGAAACAAAACAGACACACGATTGTTAAAATGTGAACAATTCAAGATTTCATATTAAGCCCCGCCTACTTAATAATAGGCAAGATATCACCATCAAAAACAATATGGCACATCTACGGACCATGGGCTATATGTGTACTACATACGACATGAATCCAGTGTACCATTCTTGAAATATCGCGTTTACGAGCTGGCCGTCACATAAATACACACAAACATACACACACACACACCATCATGACCGCATAGGTTCCTGATGCTATCCCATCGGAACCAAAAATGAAAGAAACTATAATTATAAATCTTCAAAACTTTACCTGTTCTCCCGTCACACCCATTCGTCCACGAGGCCCAGGTAAACCCTGTAAAATTGGTGAAACAATCGAGATTGAATTACAGAAATTAAATGTGGCGGCGTATATTTTATTCCAAAACGATTGATTGGTCTATAATGTAAGTTCACATTGTATCATTGTGCTTCGACCAATCAAAAGACACGAATTGAAGTATATTTACCTCCACGTTACAGACGATAACTGGCCTTTAGGAAAACATGATATCCCTTCATGCCAACATTGTGCCCCGACATCTACGACATTGCTACTCACAGCGCCCTCACTAATATTTTCTAAAAGAGTGTACATGCTGCGTCACGCTCAAACCATTCCCACAATAAACTCTGTACGTACGTATGTACGTATGTATGGAGTGCGGGGCAGTGATGCGTGAATTTTCGGTGGCCTAGAGATGTTCGATTTTCCAACATGTGAAAAATCAGAACATCCCTGTTGTAAGGGCGCGAATCTTTCATGTTAACTTAATGTTGTACCAAATATATTATAAAGTACTATCGATTTTTCTAAAAGGACACGTAAACCTGCAAATATATGTTACCGAACAATGTTTTTCTTGAAATTGAAAGCCAATTTTATTTTCGATTTTTGCGAATAGAAATATAGCACTTTGCTTAATTCCCAACGTATTCATTCTCTTATGTTATAACCCACCTCTTACAATACGGCTAGAAAATCTTCAAATATCGAAAACTCTACAGTTGCCTTCTTACCTTAGGTCCGATCGGGCCAGGAGGCCCTTCCCCGCCTTCCAGTCCCGGCAATCCCTGCAAAAGAAATTCATATTATATCATTTCATATAAAACAACCCAATTCAACTTTCAAATGTCAAGACCCTGAAATAAATCAAATTAAATATAAAATACCCAAACATCTGGTCCGAAAACATTCAACTGATAAGGACACGTTTTAACATACTAAGCGGGAGGGAATTGGTCCCAGTGTGTCCATTATGATGATCATAATATAGCTAATCTCTCTTACTGTCAATATACACGTGCCAAGAATATTATGAAATGAAATTGTGATGATTTTACAGTTCTATCTTGAATATCTGACATCACTTTTTTTTTCCCCCTTAAATGACATATGTTGATACCATAAACGCGGTATGTACAATAAATGTTTTCCTTAACAGGGAAATATAGCTCCTTTAGAGACTCTTTCTGAAACAGTTCCTTTCAAATACACATGACTTGTGGAGTTATAATAATAATATAATAATAATATATGAAATCTATATGGCGCATTTTCTAGTTAAAATACTACTAGGTGGGTCTTAAGTTGTTTTTAAAAAAATGTTGAGGGACGGGGCAAATTGAATAGATGAAGGGAGGGCATTCCACAGCTTATGGCCAACAACACTCAGGGAGCGATTACCAAATGTTGTTTTGGTTTTGTGGAATTTGAGAGAGATTTTACTTTCAGAACGCAATAAACAGTTGATATTAATCAAATGATACATTTCAGTTAAATAAATAGGAGCCAAATTATTAAGTGACTTATAAACGAGCACAAGGACTTTGAATTTAATTCTGTAGCGGACTGGTAATCAGTGCAATTGTTACCATGAATCACTTACCTCTTCCCCTTTTCTACCTGGTCCACCGGGTTGCCCTGTGCCACCCTAAGTTATAAGAAAAATACATTTCAAACAGGTTTTGCTTTGGTGTGGGAAAATATTTTTGTGTTCAACGGGATTAAAGAAGAAGCAATACGTTGACGGGATAATCATCGGATCCAGTCTGTTTCAGAGACGGTTAATATCTCGAAATTGTCTGTCATAGCTGGTAGAAATCTGGACAGTATTCATATAGGGCCCTATCGAACCCTTCGAACTACACCCACCAGATTGATTTCGCACAAATATGAATCATTCTTAAGCTTTATTTGTATAAAAAATATGATAGCACAGTACACAATCATCAAAACACACCGGTCAAGAATACTACAGCATACTTTGGGAAATTGGGGTTGATAGTTTCCAATCAACATCTAGCTGCAAAAGACATTTCTATTTTCAATGACTAATAAAAAGGAAAGACCGTAAGAAAGTTTCATGGAAAATCGTCATTAAATCATATGAAAACGATAATATGATTGTACAATACTAAACACTTTTATATCACATATGCTTCCACAATCAATTTTGTTCTGGTTTAGTTACCCGATAAACTTAATGAGTGCGTATCATGACAGATGGTCACATGTCATATTCGTTCCTGTCGAGAGTAGCAGATGCCTGCCGTATCAAGGCTTACCTTTACTCCTGGCGGCCCTCTTCCCCCCTTCGGTCCTGGTGCTCCAGGATAACCCTGAATATAACGTAGTAAAAGAAGTATGAAAATTTTCCAACCAACTATTGTTTAGGTAAATATTAGTCACGCTCTATATTATTGATGAATAGAATGCAACGGTTCTTGATAAGTTCTTAGATGGAAGTAGAGTTTTAAAGAGTTTTAAGGGAACCTATCATATAGCTTGGTGTCCTATCACAGGGTTTATTTTTTTCTGTCTGTTTTACATCATCATTTTAAGCTAGGCCGCAAAAAAATTAACCACAGTTACTTTCTTTTTCCCAAAAATACCTTAATGAGAGAAAACTTGCTCACTAAACTATTTGTGTCCATTTGTTACGTCAAGTAGGTACTTAAACCAACTATTAGCAATAGACTTAATGTCTGTTGAATTGACCACACTTAAAAAAGATTTCCTACCATATACAATTTGCAGTGTCATCGTGTTGGTTTTATCCTCATTAATCTCGAAATTAACTTGTTTTGTGTCTTTTCAATGAAATTTAAATTCTTTACTTAGAATTCCTGTGGTATTGTCCTGTCAAGTTTGTGAAATATAAATTAGGGTTGGTTTGGAACCAGGAGACAACTTTCTCTCAATCTGTTTGACTGACTCATGATGCCACCCATGAGAATAGTATTCTAAAAAAATAATTGTTATTGGGTAAAATAAAATAATTGAATTCATTCTGGTTGGCTTAATATTCTGGTTAGTATAGCTGATTGGGTAAAATAAATTATACTTTGTACTTTATATAGTGTTTAGACAGTATCAACTTTTAACATGTAAGATGGGGGATTTATTTAGGTGTTCAGAACACATTTAAATCTTAGAATAGAAGGACCAATTGTCTTACTAATTACACTTACTTCAAATACTTTGCTATTTTTTGTTTCTCGGGATTTTGGACTTTATTTCCATCTGTATTCACTTCTATAGTTTTAGTCTTTTATATTCCCACCCAAATAAACTTACGTTAATCTAACTTTCTGCGTTGCTTGTGTATTTCTATTCTCTTGAGTTACATCCCATTCTACCACTAATTATTTCCATATACCCCCGTCACAGTCCAATGCATGATGTTTTAAGATCCTTTCGGTAGGTTGTAATCAGCGAATTTAGCAGATAACTCTCTCTGAAGTTGCCGCTTGAATGTGTATTATCATAATTATTATTACTTTATTATCATTATACTACAGTGCAAGAAAATTCATTAACATTACAAGTTACTAAAAATACGTACGAATTTGTATCATATTCATCCGCTTATCTAAGTTAGGATAGTTCCTATTGCAAATAGTTCATCATAACAAAGTACATTGCTACCTGTGGTCCTGCCGGCTGCTTCAATCCATGGTTTCCAGGGTCTCCTCGCTCGCCCTGTAACAAAATATGCAAAATTCCAGAGGAATCATTCAAAGGAATTAGGTTGTAATATTTTAGGTATAACAATTGGGGGTACATCGTAAGGATTTTCATACTGTGCACACTACAACTGATGTGAAATATTGAAAGGAATTAACATAAATTCATTTGTGTATAACAATTGAGGGCATATCTTTAGGATTTTCCAATACTGTGCACTCTACACCCGATGTAGGCCGGCCGCAGTCAACGGATTCCAACTATTCATTATCCACGGGTTGTGGATGGGGGTGGGGTGGGTCCGGTGGGATGGTTAGGGTGAAGTCAGAGAATGGATTTTTCCTTCTTTTAATTTTGTTTTCTCTTTATTCTTGTTTAGATCCATAGTAAATTAAGTCATATTGTCTCGATATTAAGAGAAGTCCTCTCTCCTTAAGTCATTAAGGTCTTTTTAGATCATTTTCTTTCACAAATAAATCAATGAAATAATCTTCCTTACATCAGTACATATCTTAAGTGGCATATCCGTACTTATAGACTGTATATCACAACCACCTTGATATTGATATACTTAATTTCATTAGCCGATAAGTACTAGTTAGGTACACATCAGCGTCAAATAAATTATTAACCTAACGAAAATCATTGCAATGATCAGTGACGTCACATTGTGGGTACGTCACAGAACTGAAACGCAACTCTGGGTAGCGCATCATTCATTGTACATGACTTCCCACAGAGTGTGTACATACGCGAGATGATCACAAAAAACCTAAGGTCAAAGAAATGCTGTGCACGCTGGAAGGGTTCCTGAGACAAATGAAACTAGTAACATATCACTGAAAATAATACCAAGTCATTCTAAAATTAACTCAAACTTCAAGAGCGAATTCGTAATCGTAAGAAGATATAAAGACCCTAATTGTCTATACGTGAGCTTTTCGTAAAAGAAGACGGTGAGCTACAACTTACATACATTATTCTATATTGTATCCTATGTAGTGAATGTCAATGTTAGAAAGTGCGATGCTATAGCATCACCCTGCTTTAGAAAGTGTAATGGTACACGTATGTTTAATCCTTAGGACGTAACAGCGTAAAACATTTACAGTAAACACTCATTAATGGAATATTATTAAATATTACAAAACAGCTAGTAAGATGAAAACAAATACGATCATTGATAGAAACTTGAAGAACTGGTTGGTAAAGAGTAGAGTGAATGTTTAACAATGTAACAGTTCTGTTAATAGGAAGCATGTATTGACTGTTTCATTTATTTTAAGTTCACTGTTAGTAATTATTCATCTCTTCAAGAATAATTCGAAGAATATAATTCAAAAGCAGCCCAAGATACGCTAATCTGGTGTAAAAGCTGGGTCGCTTTAATCGACCTTTTGGTAAGCTATCGACATTATACTTACTCTTTTCTGCTTTCGACCATTTTGACATGCATATATGAAACATATAAACATTACCAAATCTAGCATCAAAGTTGTTCCATTCCCGGTGCGTCTACAACCAATGCTCTATAACTGGTCAATTAAGTGTGGGCATCTTGTCCCAACTACTCCAATAGAGGTCTGTCATGACTAATGTCCTAAAGCAGATTTATTCCAAGGATGTATGTGCAAGACACCTAAGTAAACAATGTTTTCATGGCCTGGATGTGGGAAAACTCACCTTTGTTCCCGGAAGACCAGGAGGTCCATGGTTTCCAGGTTTTCCGGGTGGTCCCTAGTAAAAAGAAAATGTTACTCTTTAGGAAAAAAGAAATAACTACACCATGTTTTAATGTTGATTCAATTAAGCGCTATAAAGGTCTTTTTTCGCATACTTCTTATCGTATACACTAAATGAAAGATAATTTGTTTCAAGTGATTACCACGATATACCACGTATACCTAGCAATTTAAGTTATGCATGTTTATGTTAAATGAAAAAGGATACTAAAATGAGTTAAATGATGAAGAATGGGAGATATTTTAATCAAACTTCTTGAGCTATTCTCTGAGATTTTGTTTACTTACAACCGTTCAATATATCAGGATAGAACCAATAGAATAGATGTCGTTTAGCTATTAAGTACTTGAACAAATTTGAAATTTCAAAATTGAATGAATAAAACTAGTTCAATTAATTTTCAATACAATTCGTAAACAATTATAACGTAAGTATGAATGTGATGTCATTCTTCGACAGCCAGACAACAGCTTTTCTACACTTGTAATTTTCATGCAATTTTATTTCACCTTTCATGACTTGTATATATCTCATGCGATTTACGCATCTGTTATTGTAGGTGTGCGCATGTGTTTTTATTTATCATAACTTTCCAGTCGTTAATTTGCTACGGCATTGCGTTTTTCCAGCCTGAGTATTATAAGTGGTCCACTTCTCTCGTATCTCCCATAAAAGAAACAATTACTTTATGGAATTTAAAAAGTTATTGCAGATAAAATCAAAGTCATGGCATTGTTTCGGGTAGTAAATATGTATCTGTGGCAGGTGGCATAAGCCCTAAAGCATTCAGATATCACATAATATTCCCCGTGAAAATTGACTTGTATTGACTTGTATTCGGGGGAAACCTTAAGACCATCACCAGTAACATTTACAACAAGTGTGAAAAAAGGAAGCTGTCAATTGAATTTTTTGGTTAAATTGTATCCTCCTCCTCCTGAGTGCTGAAAGTTGAAAATAAAGAACAGCACATGTGGTTAATACTCTACGGGTTTCTACCGTGACTAACCTTTTAATCATTACCTGAAAATCTGCCGACATGCGATCTTATCAGGTTAAACTATTACATTCAAGTTTCACTGGTCTGAAACAAATCTGCAATACGTTTGCAAAGTATTATAGGTGTAAATGGCAAGGAAATCCCTAAAAGAGGACCAAAGGGAAGAAGTACAATTTATGATCAGATTGTGATATTTGTAAAGTAAGTAAATCCATGGACATTTACAGCGGTCACATGAAAAAGGGTGTTAATTACAAATGCGTTTAGCAAAAAGCATTATGACCCATTTTTTCTAATTCGGTCACCACTGTTTTCTCCAGGTGATTTTTGCCCTGCCTCTCTTTCGTTTGCTGGTAGTGTCCACCTATGTGCCACCTTTAGGGTACTGTCTTGTGGCATTCTCACAATATATAGCCTAGTCACTGTAGGCGATTTTTTTTTTCTCAATATCTTGTAAATATTATTGGAGTCAAATGAGATGTTTTGTACAGTTCTTTATTTAGACTATTGTTGGGCCAGTGTATGTTACAATCACAAGCTTTTGAAGGCACTGACTTTGTTCATATCTGCTTTGACTACTGTCCAGCACTTGAAAACATATAGCAATTCAGACTTCACAACATTGTTGCAATCTTCAAGCTGAGCTGCTTGGATTTTCATATGTTATGTAGTTTATTGAAAGCCCACTTAGCCTTGTTTACACTGACGTTGATGTCTTTCTTGCCACCACTGTCTTGATTTATTAAGCTTCCAAAAAGATATCTAAGTACTGGATGGCTTCTCCATTGATGGTAATTAAAAGCTGTGCTGGTGCATTGATACTTATGACTTCGGTCTTTAGGTTGTTAATATGCAACCTGGTCTGCTCAGCAAATTGACTGAGTCTGTCAGATTTTACTTGCAGGTGATCGTGATTTGAGAAAAGTAACAGCAAAGTCGCCACGTAATTGCAAGCTTGCAAATTACAAAATGATTAACCTACACTAGCTTGGTAAGCATAGAAACTACATGCACGTGGTCCAAAACCCCAAAGAGGCTTCAAAGAATTTGCAAACAATAATACTTCCTGCAGCAGCAATAAGGTTGTACTTTCAATGATAGACCAACAAGTGTTCAAGGGTAAAAATAATATTTTGGTAGACAGAAAGCGGGGGAAGTCAGGTTGTAAAGAACATGATACTTTTGAGCAATGGACCAAGGAATTTGTTTCAGTTGAAAACAGAAGTGGCTACGTTTTTATTTTGTTTGACAAAATTAAGATCGTTCTGGTGGCGTCACTGAATGTTTTACAAGCATGTCTGCTATGATCTGGTGAAAAAGTTTTCGTATATGCACTGTGGTCATATGACACATTCTATACAGTAGATTTTCAGTAACTGGCATTTTTCGCGAATATCGAGTTGGAGTATAACATAAACTTTAGAAACACATTGATGATGATAATGATCATCATCATCATCATTATCATTATCTTTATCACCATCACCATCACCATCATCATCATCATTATTATTATCATCATCATCATCATCATCATCATCCTCATCCTCATCATCATCATCATCATCATCATCATCTTCATCATCGTCATCATCATCATCATCATCATCAACTATGACATCATAATGGATACTGCCTCGGTCGCTTTTCAAGACACTAATCGAGTCTTTGAAAATTATTATTTTTTGAATATTATAAACGAATTCCTCTGCTTTACTTTGCTTCTTTCATCTGTAAGGTTGAGTATCTTTTGCATTATTCATGGTTTTTCAGGTCTGCTTTTTCTGGTTCGTAGTACTTCTTTTGCTGTGCTATTAAAAGCATGCTCTATTTCTAGCCACATCTCATTTGTACTTTCATTTCCATCAATCCTATCCGATGTATGTTTAAGCCGCTTTTGTATTGATTCCATATACTTATGTCTTACGTCTTCAGACCTTAGCTTGATGGTGTCATATTTTTGTCACTGTCCCTTGGGTTTTGCAGTTAGACGCAACTTAACATTACTAATGATCAGTTGGTGGTCCAATGCTACATCTGCACTTGGATAACTCCTAGCATACTGGATGCTGGTTTTTCATTAATGTCTATTGGTTTTGCATTGAAGTCACCAGTAATGATAAGTATACCAGCGATAATGATAAGCATATCTTTCTTGGAAGTTGCCTCAATTTCTTCCTGCAATTTGGTCAAGAAAGGTGTAAGCATATGTTCGCCATCCGCCTTATTAGGTGCATATGCCAGCACATCTTCGCCATCCGCCATATTAAGTGCATAGGCCTGCATCAGTGTCATGGCTCCTGCTTGCGTTTTGAATCTGGCCGAGATCAACCTGGGTGAAATGGTCTTATATCCTAGTAAGGCTTTTTGTGCACATTTGTTTAAGACCAAGGCAACCCCTCGTCTGTGTATTTTTTCTTCATTAGAAGATAAATCTTAAAGTAAAGCAGATGAGGACAAGACACCCGTCACTTAAACCAAGATATAACTACTTAGATGGTGAAATTAAACGAAAGATTAAAGCTTCAAAAGAAGGGTGGTTTGACAATTTCTGTCAAGAAGTGAAAATGCCTACCAATCAGCAAAGTCAAAACAGGCATACCAAACCATTAAAAAGATAACTGGAGAAAGAGTAGTGAGAATGCAGACAGCGAAAAGCAAAGAGGGGGAAATACAGACAGAAATAGACCAAGTAAAGGAGATGGGAGGACAATTACTATGAATTATACAACCAGCAAAACCCCACAAACCAAGAAGTACTAAACATCCTCATCACAAATAACCCTAAAGACACGGAGCCAGAAATCTTGAAAGAGGAAGAAGAGTATGCCAATGGGAAGCTCAAAATGGAAAGGCTCCAGGACCTGACAAAGTAAGTACGGAAGAAATCAAAGCGACAGGAAATTCAATAATAAACATACTACACAAACTATACAATAAAATCTGGATGAGCGAAGAAATCCCTGAGAAATGGGGCAAGGCAATAATTCACCCTATATACAAGAACAAAGACAAATTGATCTGTGACAACTATAGCTGGATAGGCCTCTTATCCCATGCATGAAAAATCTTCACATTCATTTTACAGAGAAGACCAAACACAAGAACTGAAGAAATTCTTTCTAAAGCACAAGCCGGTTTCAGACCAGGCAGGTCAACAGTAGACCGGATCTTCACGTTACAAGATATCTCAGAGATGTACCTTGAGAGAGATAGAGCTGTATTTTGCTGCAATATCGACTTTTAAAAGGCTTTTGATTCTGTGTGGCAGAAAGCAGTGTGGAAAGCAATGCAGTTTTACGGGTAACCCGAGAAGCTGATTAGCCTACTGAAATCCCTATACAAACAATCCCAGAGCTACGTGCTCGTGAATGGAGAGATAACCGACTGGTTTACCACTAGCAGCTAGTATTGGTGTAAGGCAAGGATGTGTTGTGTCACCCCAGTTGTTCAACATCCAACTCGAATTAGTCATGGCCCACGTATTACATGACACAAACAAAGGAGTGACCATTAATGGCTACACAATCAACAACTTGCGTTTTGCTGACGATTTAGTGCTAGTTAGAGAGAGTGCAGATGATCTACAAGAACTAACAAACAAAGTTCAAAAAAGTATTGTGAAAAGAGTCAAGTCCACAACGCTCAAATATTTTGGGCACCTAAAGCGTATGAGGCATACTCGTTACCCAATACTAACATTCGAAGGCCAGATACAAGGCACTAGACCTAGAGGTAGATTACACAAAAGATGGGTGACTGTATTAAGGAGGACATGCAATCTCGTGGCATCAACTCATTAGTGACAGCAGAAAGGCTGACCCAAGACAGGAAAAACTGGATGAAACTAATTATGGAAAAGCCATCACGTAGAGCCTGATGGAACCAGCGTGGAAGGCGTAAAAGTAACAGTAAGTATAAACGGATAAAGATCAAATTAATTGTTTTTCAATAGTCCCCTGTCATACAAATACAATTTAACGGGAATATTTCTTATCTAACGAAAACACTGTTGTTTAAGTTTTTCATTTTAAGAGCAATCAATTTGATGTAACTTGGCGTTTTACCTGGAATGTTATCGTATGCCTAATAAAGCAAAAATTTAGTTGCTATTTCTGTCTAACATATATGTTGTATATAGAAATATTATTGGACGGGGACAGATACGTAGTAAATTTTAAAATTGCAAAAGATCCAATCAGACAAACACACACACCTTCAACCAAGACTCTAACGGACCTTGATATAATCAAAAGCCATAAAAGCCCACACAAGAGGTTGATTAAACCGTAGTAATTTAAGGATATATGTAAAATTAAATAATTTAAATTCATATTTCCCTAGAGTTAATGGTTTCTGAGGATAGTTATTAATAATACACATTTCAAAATCAAACCCTATTTTTTTAAAAGAGGTCAACAGGTAGCGAGTCAATAGTACAATAACCTCGGATTATCTTAATATTTGGAGGGATGTTTATTACAGAGGCACTATATCTATACATCTTGTATTAGTTTATTAATTGTTCATGAAGCACTACTATCCGGTAAATCATAGGTATGCAACTTCTGCAAAATTCAACATTTTATTTCTACGATATACGTATTCGGGGAAATGATTACACATAACAATTTAAGACAATATTTGTTAGTCTCCTACAAATGTTTTACCCTTGGAAGCCACAAGTGACTAAGTACTAATAACAGTGTATAACAATACACTAGCAAGGTTTTGACAGTTACACAATTGTTAATATTGTATTTGTAATGCATAATACTCATAACAATATTATCGTAATATTCCGGGGTTTATTGAGAAATGATGAAGAGGAACCCCGGACAGTTTCGTGCATTGCATATTGCATCAGAAATTTACCATCATAAGACGAACTATTTATTACTTCTACTTTGAAAGCAATAAATCAAGTCACTTACTATTTCACCTTTTACACCTTTCCTTCCAGGTCTTCCAGCGGGACCAACTGGGCCCTGCAAAATAAAACCAAAGTAATACCAAACAAAAACAAAGTAATACAAATATGAATGATCTTTGATTTGTGTCTAATATGTGTCAAACTTCTATATACAGTACACCCTGTGTGAAATTGTATATAACGCTTTACTGATCAGTTTTACGGAGAAGTGTATGCATATACAATATACCTTGATTCGAAAGAAAATATGTATATTAGCCATTATTGCGGGAGTAAGATCACAGGGAATGATGTACGCTGCGACGGCCTCATCTGATGTCAGTAAAACACTTTCAAATCTAGACCATATAAATATATAAATAATTTAAAGAGCGTTTTACCCAGAATGGCAATATAACTAAGCACACCTCTAGAATCAGTGACAGCGCTACAGGAGGAGGGAAAGAGGGAGGGGGGGGACTTTTCCCGCGACATCGCTTTGACATCCACTTGCCCCCACAAGAATGTTTTCAAGCGACATACTTTGATTTATTTATAAGATATTACCCCCATCCCCGGCGTCAAAATCTTGCCGCCGCCACTGCCTTGTTAAAATGTAAAAATTAAAATGACATTCATCAAAATTGGTAATTAATGAACTGTTCTTTAAATTGTTCTTTAACTGTTTAAACTGTTCCGCAAAGTAGAAAATGGTACGTGCTAACAACGAATGATGTTAATGTTTTCGATCGATCATACCAGGCTGGGCATACACAAGACGTTAGTATCACATGTACGGGAAACTATATTTTACAATAGCCAACGTTGTGCATTATAAGAAGAAGAATGTCCATATTCAGTCTTTGATTATTATTGTAGTCCTTGTAGAACGTAACATTTTTTCTAAAAGCATTATATTAGAGAAAACAGAATATCAGAGATTCATTTCAAACTTATTTGATCTTCACAACCTCGTATGTTCACTTTAAGTTGGTATTTGATATTAAAAAACGATTCCTTCTATTAATTGATTTGAAATATCATCAAATTTGAAAAGCAACATTATTAAAAATCAAAGAATTACCTTCTCACCGATTTCTCCGGTTATTCCAGGTGGACCATATTGCCCAGTTGGCCCCTGTTTGGTACAAAGAAATATATATGTTATAAGATTGCGTAATATTTCATCCCATAAAAATAATCATCTTTAGAGGTACAAAACCAAATGTCAGTAACATATTTCATTTGAATAAGGAGCTAGTACCCAGATGGCACAACCAATGAGAAACGAAAGAAATCAAAACGTGCTGGTTAAAGTGTTTAAAAGTTCAAATTCTGGCGTTCTCTGTTATATGCATGCTCTGCAGCAAAGCTGTTGTTTACAAATAATATATTTTGGAGCTAATTTCCTCCTCGAAGGCAATGTAGTGCAAAAATGGAAATGATTGATTGAATCCATGTTGTTTTATAATCTCTGGTACAAACGAATACAAAAAAAATAATCATTAGCATGCATCAATGCAACACCTCAAAAGGAAAAATATTCCATATAAATCAAATTCTTGATGTTTTAAAAAGGATAAGTTCAGCGGTCAAGAATGTCCATCTAATATGTAAAAGGACTTAAAAAGAAACAAACTGGTCAAGAAAGCATTCAATCTTATTAAGGAGAAAAAGCAAGCGTTAAATCTTATTAAGCAGATACTTAAGTTTATAGCTCTGTATTATCTGTGTAGAAATGACTGGTGTAGTAAGTCTACTATGGAAAGTTGGCGTCTTCATCCTCAGATTCTGAACAATTGTTAATGTATTCAAAGAAAGTTATTTAATTTTTTTACTGCTTAAATTATTTTTCCTCAAACTTTTTTTTCAGGTTGTATATTATAAATACCCCTCCTAGATTCAATTATACTACTTTTTGACATATCCCCATAGTTGTTTAAACCACAAAATCGCAGAACAAAATATGATAGATTACATAAAGACTTTGAGGAATCTGAGGCTATGACATCAGAGCTAGTCTGATTTCAGTCGTTTCTACACAAATGACACCAAACTTTAAACTTATATATCTCCTTAACTGCTTAACGGAATAAGGTATTTGAATGCATTCTTCACTATTTTGTTTCTGTTGAAGTTCTCTTTTATATACGATGGACAAGCTTGACCACTGAACTAATCCATTAATCTATTCGATATGTTTTGAGGTCCTCTTTTATATAAGATATGAATGAGAGGACTTCTTGAGAAAAATTGCTTGACCCCTGAGTTAATCCTTTGAAATAGCAGTTCTCAAGCACAGCACACTCAAAATAGTTATATCAGCAATTTGGGGTCTAAAGCTTCGCCGTCAACTTCAGCAGTATCAGACGCGATGATATATGTAGTATAATGTTTCGCATTAAAATTTATTGTAACAAAAGGCATAAACTTAGGATACTAAAGAATGTTTCTCTTATAAGTCAAGTAAAAAGGTTATGATATACTGATAGTATTTAAAATTGTGAACGATCCAATGACAGACAACTCATTGAAAATATGATACATATATCATATCATGACAAACAACACCATGCCCTGTAACCCAGATACCTCGTAAAATAAGTAGATGCCTTATTCTAAAATGTGTTAAACCATTCCCCCCACGGAGTGTCAGAAAATCAAATTGCGCATACACAGGGTAAATGACATGGAAAGTTCACATGGCCGCCCTCGTAAGAGCCACAATAATTCCCTAATGAGCTGGGGTCATGAACCTCATCAATCTATTTACGAAAAATCGCTCCAATTTTTCCCGAACATTAAAACTGTTGCACTGCTTTTTGTCGTAGTTTTCAATATATGAAGGAAATGATGACAGGCTATTGTTTTTTAAAAGAATAAAAATGTTCAAATAAAGCGTACGGAACTACACTTCACAATTTAAGGTATATTGACAGTTTGATAACTTGTTCATTTACTTCCCATTTAATTCGCGTAAACTTCATGCTAGTACAGTCATTTTTTTGAAAATGGCATTGTTGACATTCTACAAATTTTGAATATCAAAAATCTTAAGTAATTTATTATGTCTTTCTTTATTTGAAAGTGTTGGGTTGTGTAGAGGCAAGCAACATAAGCTTTAAAATCCTTGAAAACTATGGAAGTATAGCAAAGAAGTCGCCTCAGGAAAATTGGCTAATGTTATCGAAAATTTTGTCAAAATTAAAATGACAATCGCACTGTTCGGAGGCTAAGTCTAACAGAAGAGCAAAGAAAATGATAATCGCCTCAAAATATGAATCTTGCAGCATATTTTCTGGACCTTTTATTTTATTTCTATGGGGAATCGTGCGACTTCGTCAATACCCTTGCCCCCCTACATCCTTCTTACAGTACAATGCTGACTGTTTAGGAAATAAGTTTACTACAATTTTGACAATTCTAGGTGCGGTTAAAATCCTTCTTACAGTGCAATGCTCACTGTTTAGGAAATAACTTTACTGCAACTTTGACAATTCTGGGTACGGTTAAAATCCGGTACATCTATCAACAGGTATAGTCAATCACATCTTATTTGCGGAATTATCATTGAATCAATGCGGGCATTTGCCTTTTATCTAAACGTTTGGGGTTAATCCAATGGTTTTGTATTTCATCACTTCTTGACTCGAAGGACGTGATGAAAGAACGGTGAAAAGTATCGCATAGGGAAATATAATTTGTACATGATATTAATAATTCCACTAGGAATCTATAAACGCACAATATGTTTCTAAAGAATTGCAAATTTAAGTTCATTTGGCGCTTTTTTGTTTTCAATTTCGATAATGGTGCGTTTTTATAGGGGAATAAAATGATCTGAATGAAAGTTTCTAATATTTAAACGTGATCATGCACATGCGAGTTGTTACTTAGATCAAATAGGTGATACAAGAGTAAAAACATTTTTAGGGAACATACAGGTACATTACGTCACGGTTGTACTTAGAATGTCAACTCAAAGTTAGAAATGTATGTAAATCGACAAATTAAAGATAAATTGTTCAAGGAAAAGGCAGTCTAAAAATCCTGGCGTAAAACGAAGGAAATACTAAATATACGGCATTGTTTTGCTATGGCATTTCACTTTCAACGATTTTGGTACCACTCTCAAGAGCATAACTCATATATAAAAGACAATCAGCACACGTCAAGTCCATATGTGGATGTGAATAATAGTGGTCTACAACATTTGTTGAAGCTCTAACTCTCTATTAATAACCCGGTGTCTTAATACTCCATAACCAGTTTACGTTCGCGTACTCCATGTGCTATAAACGTCTTCCATCTGTCTGCTTTCGACAGTCATTTAATTACATTCATTTATTTATATTGCATTTGTATTGAGATTCAATTATTTCCTGAACTTATTCTACACTGAGCACGAAATTTGAACGAAAGCATTTTTCAAAAACATGCTATCAATTAGTTGTACTGGTTCGTGGCGATATAATGGTAGCCTACTATTTCGTATCGATGTTTTCTTCTGAAAATCCCAATATATTGTTTTAATTATTTGTGTTTGATGTCATACCAACATGCAATTTTCATTCTGTCAACAGAATCCCCAGACAGCAGTTTTACCTTAAACTTCTTGGGAGCTTTGATTGCTTACTTATTTTACCCATAACCGTTTCAACTTATTGTTTTAATCTTTGAAAGCTATTTAACGTAACTTATGTATGTGGACTTAGCTGTTATCTATACTTTAAAAGAAATAATATTCTATTAATATGTAACTTGGAAGATTTACTTATAGACTTGTCGATGAGGACCCGTTCCAATTCATTCAATAGCTTAGTTTGTAAGTACAAACAAAGTTAGTTCAAGGAGATGCATTAATAATAGCCATAAAATAATGTTTTGAGGAGTTCAGGGATTATGTTTAGTCACGTGTAAATAACGCAAATGGTTCATTGTTGTTCATTGCTGCTGAAGTTTTTCCTGATTTTCTTACACCGTTATTTACTAACTATGAGCGTTTTGATTTTGTTTAGTTTTCTGTATGTTTCTTTGTGGTATTGGTGTTATTTATAATTTTCTTGTAGTGATTAAACGTTCTTAGTCCGTCATCTTGTCATGTTATGAGTGGTGAAAATGGCGAAATTGAGTTCAAAATGAGACAAGTTTGAGGTCGTACGAGTCAGACGCGGTGCTGCAAGAACCGCTCCTTTGTCTGTTTGCATCAATTAAGAACTTCAAAGATAATTGTGGGATTTCTAAATAACAGCAATGAGTAAAAAACCGTTTTTGACTTTCAAGTCTTAGAATAAAAAAGGACATAAACACATAAATCCAAGGAGAATTCTGTCCGGTGTCCAAAATGTGTTAAAATTCATACATCAGTGATTTGTCACCATGGAGATGAATGCAAACGTTGAAATCAGATCTTCCTTTTAAAATCCATCGTGGGAATTATTTCATCATATAGATTAACCATGATGGAAATTTGAGGTTATAGCCATTTTCGTTCAATTCAATTTTGCTCTAAATTATTCGCATCCTTTCTGGTACGAAAATATTTCCGAATTTGATGCATTCATCATAGGTTTCAATGGGGTAAATAACTAGTCCTTTACCTCCTAGTTTTATATACCAAACGTTTAATTAAAGCAACGGTGAAGTAAATTTAATGGTGAAAATAATCCCATTCAATTGGTAAAAAGAAGCGCACACATCTTGGTGTGTTGCTTCCTTCTATATCTCCACGAAACAAATAATTTCAGACACATTTTGTAATGCTGTATGACTCAATATGACCACGTGTAATCTTTGCTTCGTGATGTTTTCAGTAATATTTACTTTGGTTGGAATTGTAAGGCTACCCCCTACGTGATCAAAAATAAATAAAATAAATCAATTTACACCTGCGTGGCAAAATGAAAAAGTAGTCGTCTTTTTCAACTTGAAGTACCCCCAAGACCGTTCAATATAATGATTTATCAAACGGTTTTCAATATAAAAGTACTATGCATAGTCTTCTAATGATGTGAGTATATTCAACCAAATGTGTTAGGTCAGCAATGTTATTTTGCTTTTCTTAAGGCGATAAGGATTGTTTGAACACAGGTGGCCCTTTCCATTACATTTTTAACTTTTTAGAGTTCGTGCCAGTATAAACCCATTTCTACAAGTCGAACCTGTCTTTTTAACTGGGCGTGTAAACTTAACTCCAATGCTAATGCTAATAGCATGAGGAACCTTTGCGATCATGCTGGCGTATGTTTGTATGGGTGTAAAGGTGTTTGTCACACATTATAAACATCGCAAAATACCCCAAATCTTTTGTGTTCTGGGAGGAACAGTATCCCAAACTGGTCGCCTGTACCATAGGTTTCAATAAGGCAAACAGTTTCGTGCTACCTTGGCCTTATACGATTAAAGAGTTCAAACAGAAAAACTAATCAAATAATTATGACCCCATGACGGGATTACAAGGGGTAAGGGGTTAGACAGAGGGTTGATAAGATAAAGCACAGTTTGATAAAGATCACATACCTTCGATTAGATAGTTGTGACCCCTGTTCGCAGGTTTATAAGTTGGTATTCCAGTATGAGCATTGCTCATAAGGCGGGCATGTTGGCTTGCTTGTAGTAAGTCTGTGTAATACTAGTACTAGGCTACATGCTGTCTGCGTGAATATTGATACACAGTGTGAACTGTCAGAAATAAGGGTTTGTTACGATTTGCCAATTAATCGCCTTCCACAGAAGGTAGGGGATTATTCGATAGAATCAGCTATTACTTGTCCATTGGAGGGGCGGGGTGAAGCAATGGGATGAGGACCACGCCTGGCCGTGTGTAGCTTGATTCACAGAAAAATATGTGGGTAAATTTACCCAAGAATTTGAGCAAAGTTCGTTCTCAAATGTACTCATTTGCAACGCGTTTATTTAGCTAGTAGGGCCTAATAAGTAAAAATAAATGAAACGAGTGAAAATACTCTATTTCACAGCTACCAGAATGCTGTCTTTAAAATCAGATGCCTTCGAGTAAGCTTACACATCACCTCGTACTTCTACACATGACCAGATGACCGAAAGAGTAGAAATACTCATTCGATTTAATTATAATAAAAGAAGCTTAACGCGGCATGGTGAGTACTGACGTCACTCGAGATATGTGCATACTCGACTGGCGGTCACCGACACCCAACCACAAAAGGTAAGATTTTCACAGTATAACTTACTGTCCGTGTGTATGGGTGTATTTGCTTTGATATTCATTTAAGGACCTTTATCTTACAACACACCAATTGTTTAAGGACCCAGGTCGCGTTTGAGGACCAGAACATACGTCCTTAAACGTTTTTGCTATAAACAAGAAAATCTTTCATTTAATGGCGCTTGAGAACTTTTACAGATGTCCTTAATGAACCGGTTGAATCTGACATTTAATTTAACACTTATCTTCAGAGTGCTAAAAATTCCACACTGATTTGTTTTAAAAATGGATTGCGCGGCAAATTCTTAACACAGTTACTCGCTGATTTGCCACGAGTCTATAGTTGTTTAGTAAAACTTAAAATTGTGTAACACACACAGAAGTTCTTAGATGAATAGATGTATCAGATCTTGTCCAGTGTCCTTAGTTGCTTAGCAAAACCTACAGTTTTGTTTTATGTCCTTGAAAAGATAACATAAATCAGGACTGCATGTTTACTTTTCAAGTTTCCTTGCCAAACAAGCAATTAACAATGATGAAACAACAATTGCTTCAGCTCCACTACTTCATTACTGGTGTGTATCATTCAGTCCTCAAATGAATAGTTTAATTCCAAGGTCCTCGATCAGTATGTGAAGCATGTATGTGTGTGTATGTATCTGTGTATGTGTCTGTAACAGCAAGCTTGTTAACACGATATCTCAACCAAAACCAAAAGGTTTTGTGGTTCCGATGCTATATTTTTTCATAGGCTGATTAATTTGCAAAATTTGTTTTAACTGTCATGTCATTGAATATCATGAAAAATTTGTTCCAAGATATTTATTCATAAGCCACAACCATCATGCAGATCAATAAAATTGTTGACAACATTAGCATTGGCACAATAACTAAAAAATTATCATAGCAAGTATGATGCAAAAATAGTTGCTCATTATCATATTTAAATAATTTTTCAGTGAGCCCTGCCTACTCATTAATATTCATGACATCACTACCACAACATTAGAACATACGTACAGACCATGACCCATCTGTGTACGACATACTGTATGGCATAAGTCCGATATACCGTTAAAGAGGTACATTATGGTGGTTACATCATTTAGCACTTTCACATTAAGCCACGCCTACCATGCATATTAATGACATCTGTTGATAACATAAGTATGCACACAATAACCGACAATATCAACATGCCCAATATGACGCAAAACGGACATACAGTTGCTTATATCAGTTATTTCAATTTTCACTTTAAACCCCACCCACTTATTAATATGCATGAAACAACCACCAAAAACACTAGGCACCGCTGCAGACCATGAGCTATCTGTATGCCACACATGACGTAAATCCCGTTCATAGTTTTTGAGATATTGTTTTTAACAAGCTCTTTTCAGCGAAATGAAATTAAGCACCGCCCACTATACATATTCATGATTTTCAACGTTTTTACATCATAAACATGTACATACCAGCTAACATCATAATTGTTCCAAATATGAAATAAAACAGACATGTTGGTTGTTAAAAATGAACCTTTCAATTTTTACATATAAAATAAAAGAAGTCTTGAAATAGTGATAAATTTATAGCAACCATATGCCCGTGTGCATCATACTTGCATCTACTTTGTCAGTTATTGTGTACATGCTTATGTTGTCAACAGTTCCTGTCACAAATATGCCTGCCTTGATGTGAAAATGCCTTCCAAAAAAGCTTGTAAACACATCGCACAAATGTATGTCATATGTGGTGAAAGATGAATTATGGTCCGTATATAGGACCTAATGTTTTGGAAGTGATATCATATAAGTAGGACTTTATGTAAAATACATGTGCATCCGTTTACATGTATTGCATCATACAAGTGTTGTCTACATGTTCTGTTTGATTGATAATTATGGTGGGAATGGCTTATGAATATGTTATTTAGCATATTTCATGATATGCAATGCCAGTTAATATCAAACTTAAAATTCAACTAACAATGAAAGAATGCATCGGTACCACTAAACATTTTGGTTGTCTGGTTAACCAATGTTAATTTGCTAATCCTTCCTGGAGTCAATTTGTATTTTATTCCAAGCTTCAAATTATTCGCAGTGGTTTAAACCAATATATATGCAACTGAATGGAAAATAAGCATTTTCAACTAAAAGCTTAATCCTCAAATGATGTAAAATCGAACCTAAATTCGTTACCAATATTGCTTTGTTCTTGAAAAAATCCGTAAAGCAACTATTACAATGAGTATCTGAGAGACATGCTTGTAGCTATGAAAACAATTAGTTCCGCCATTTTCAATAAAGAAGATGAAGCCGATCATCATAATTTTTTATTTGTGAATCCATATTGTGTATCTTGAATGGAATGTAACGAATGGGCATGTATCAAATAAGTGCATTTCCATCCTACAATTTTCAGATTTGACCCACAAAGGCCCTGGTACAAAAAAGAAAAATTACTCACCCTGGCACCGTCATGGCCTGGTGGTCCCATTGGTCCCGGGGGTCCTTTCAGTCGCTAAACGAAAAAACAAGAACCACTTCAAGTGTATGAGCTAACATTATGTGCCTTATTTACACTATTCAAATCACTGCAATATAGTAATCCAGTGATAATTTATAATTGACTTACTATATTATGATCGTTAACAACTTAAAGGAAAGTTCCCATATTTTTCCGCAACATTTCATAAGAAAGAGACCAATTTTAAAAACAATTTAGTACAAATATCATTTTGATATGTTATTCCTTCAAGGAGATATTCAAATTTTAAGGTTCACAAGAAATGGCAATAAACGAATAGGAAAAGGCTCAGTATGACACCACAGCAACACATTTTCCTACAAAGTTGACATATTTCATTAAGATTTTATTATCCTTTTTTTTAAAGTAAAACCTACTAGAAAAATAAATTCATGAAAGTTTGTTATTTATATTCAATGCCAAATGTATCCTACTTCAATAACTTTTAGGAAATTTGTTTTTAATCAAACAGAAACACCAAGTAACGTTTAAAGAAAACAAATAAACATTTGCAATGGAATTGTTTCTTGACGTGCACGAATTCATCATACAAAAACTTTAAAATGCAATTGGGAAATCTTTAAAAATACATATCCTCCGAACGGAATGTCATATCAACTTGATTTTTGTACTAAATTGGCTCTAAAAGTATGCTCTTTCAAATAAAAGTTTAAAAAAACCCATGGGAATATTCCTTTGGGCCATATTCATATAGCTTTGTAGGGAAGTCACATCCACTCATAAAGAATTAGCCAGATGACAATTGATTCATTCTTTACACATTGTGATCAAAAGTCCAATGACAGTTTTATTTTATCAAAATATTTATTGTTTATGGTAAATGTTTTTCACATCTGTGTTCATTTTGACCAGACGATCCAAGTGAAACGTGACCGTGCACAAAGAGTGAGTTATTATAGGGAAATCCGCCTTGAAGTTGCGCCCAAAGCTACTGTAGAACCATGCTCCCTACATGGTTTTATTTTGAATTCAGACGCTCCACGTTTTTCTTTTGTAACACCGATAGCGGGCAGAGAGGTATTAATTATTTTTCCATGGTGTGGGTGCAGTATCTAACTGGATAAAAGGTGGTTGTACATAATGCAAGGTAAAAGCAAGTAATATAGACTATTCGCACGATTTTATTGATACAAATTTAACCTACTATTTATCAGTTTAGAGTATTAAATTCATGCAAGTAAGTATAAAACCGTTCGCATACTGATATCTGGGATACTTACCCATGTGTAAACTGGTCCTTTTTCAGAATAAGAGTAATACGGATAAACGGCGTGTTGGTGTAGATAATTTCCTAAATCGGAATTTATAATATCTCGAGACAAGCCAGCATCCGTCCATGCAGCGGCCGCTAACTGGATAATCTGTTGTTCGGATATGCCTGGTATATATCGTATCACGGGGGCTATTTCATTGGTCTCATTTTGGGAATTATTAACTTGACTACTGTTAAAAAAAGCTGCATTTTCATCCACAGATCCCTGAGATGGAATGAACACACCACCAGATCCAGTCTCTTCATATAAATCGCTAGGTTCTAATTCTGTAACTATATATTCCATAAAATCCGTGACCATGAATTCATAATATATTTCTGTAGTGACGAAACTATCAAAATATGAGATTTCTGGAAGTTCTGTAGACAATAACTCTTTATTTGCAAAAGTGTCCTCGACGGAAGCATTTTCTTTAAATTCTCCATCTGCAGGAAAGTTCTGAATCGATGAAATATTAAACTTTGGAGGTAAAGTTGTAAAAGTGAAATTTTTCTCGAGGGTTGAATGTGATGTTGACACAATCGTGGTGACTGTTGAATTGTCTTCATAGTTATCTAAAACAAACATAAATATATAAAGGGAATGTTCTGGTGAATTTTATTTCTTCATCACAAATATACAATGCCCGAAAGGACACTGACATAATTCCTTTTCCTCCCTCAATTGAATGTCTTTACATGAAAATATAAACCCTACAGCTACAATATATTATATTTTATTTTTATCTCAACAAACCTACAAATATGTATGCAGGCTTTTAACACGGTTTAAAAACTATTTGTAAAAGGTGGGATGGGGGAGGGGGGGGGGAGGTCGTAAAATAATTTGAAGCTTTATTAAAATTTGGCAACATTTACAGGAAATTGAAGAACATTTCCCGACAATGAAGGAATATTCCCCCCCAAAAAAGGAAAATATACAAAAATTGAAGTAAATTTCACGATAATGAACGTAATTTTACGAAAATTGAAGGAGATTTCCCGAAATTGAAGAAACATTCTCCAAAATTAAAGAAAATTTTCAAAGCAGAACTAAAAGGTTTTGGTTTTGGTTCCGATGCTTTTTTTCCATGATTGATGTTGTATTAATTGTTATGTCATTGCATATCATGAAATATTTGACATGACATGAATAGTTATTGAGATATCGCGTTTACATGCTCTTTTCAGCAAAATCATTTTAAGCCCCGCCCACTAAGCATATTAATGAAATTCAATGGGTTTTTATTCTATAAAATGAACACATACAAACTAGTAAACATCATAATTCTACAAAATATAAAACAATACAGACATGTGATTGTTAAAGTATGAACATTTCAAGAGTTTTACAGTGAGCCCCGCCTACTCATTAACATGCATGTTATTACCACCAAAAACAATCAGGCACATCTACAGGCCAAGGCTATCTGTGTACCGCACATGACGGCAATCCAGTTCAGTGTTCTTTATGAGATACCTGTCTATACTGAGGTCTGCTTGGCAAAGCCATATTAAGCCCCACCTACTATGCATATTAATAAAATTCAACGTTTTTATACAATGAACACATATACACTAACTAACGACATAACTACACTGAATATGAAACAAATCAGACACATGATTGTTAAAATATGAGCATTTCAAGATTTTCTTATTAATACTCATTAGTATGCATGACATCACCACCAAAAACAATAGGGAACATCTACGGATCATAGGCTATCTGTGTATAAAATATGACATGAATCGAGTTTACCGTTCTTGAGATCACGTGCTTACATGCTCTTTTCAACAAAATCATGTTAAGCCCCGCCCACTATGCGTATTAATGAAATCCAACATTTGTGTACCATGAACATGTACACATTAGCTAATAACCTAATTACACCAAATATGAAACAAAGCAAATACGAGCATTTAAAGATATTTTCATTAAGCCCCGCCTCACTCAGTAATATGCATGGCATCTCCCATGATGCATTTTAACATTTTTACATCATGAACATTTACACATCAGCTAACATTATACTTATACCACATGAGCATTTCAAGATTTTTACATTAAGCCTCTCCTACTCATTAATATGCATGACATCACTAACAAATACAATAGGATATATCTACCGACCGTGGGCTATCTGTGTGCCACATATGACAAGACTCCGGTGTATTGTTCTGTAGATATCGTGCTTACGAGCTTGCTGGCACAGACACATACATACACATACATACATACATACATACATACATACATACATACATACATACATACATACATACATACATACATACATACATACATACATACATACATACATACATACATACATACATACACACATACTTACAGCATGACTGCATAGGTTCCTTATGCTATTAGCATCGGAACCAAAAATTCTCGGATTTGACGGTTCATGTATCGTTGAAAATTCCGATTTTACACCTGTCCATTAATTTTCTTTCATGACTTACGTTCATATACGTATGTGAACCATGTGAACAGTATAGCAAAATATAATCTAATAACAATATTCCCTTTTCAAAAGCACAATTTCAATATAACAAAGTTTGCTATAATGGCTTCAAGTCAAAGCTGATTTGCTGTGGTCTCTGTCAAGTAAACCACTTAGAAACACGAAATTAATACATGTGCTGTCACAAACAGTATGATTTCATAAAGCACATTAGTGTCATTGACCGTAGGATCCATGAAAGATCATGATCAGGATTCTGACGTCCCGCGAGCACTCACACAATAAGATGAAACAAGAAATGTCTAGGACCACAAATTTGATTTTGGCCTATTTAAGTTTTACTTTGTTGTATTTCTGTCTGTTCTGCGTCATCAATAATTTCAAAAAGCTGCTGGAAATTGACATCAAATGTCGCTGCAGGGACACTTTTTAATCAATACAGAGTCCTTGTAAGGTTCAGGCCTTTTAGCGTGACATACATTAACAACAATTGTATGATTGAAGTCAAATTCTGGTGTAATGTAGCATATATACATGTTAATATTACACTTACTTTACCGTTTTGTCGTAAAAATATGGCTCCAAAAAAATATTTTAAACGTATATGGAGTGAATGTAGATGTGAACAAGATATATCGAAATTTTTCACTGCCTTGATCTTCATTATCAATTGAGTTCACTTGACATTGAAAGATGTTGTCGACAAGTTCTTGCAAATTTCGTCTTAACCCCTGAGAGATTTATCACTTTGGACATCTTAGAGCAATCTCAGTTTCAAGACCTATATCACATATTTTGAGGACTTAAAGCAACTTTTCGTCCATTTTAAATTGTAACACTGATTAAAGTAGGAGGCACGTTGACGCTGCGATTGGTCATAAACACTCAATTTGTTGTATTATTGCTTATTTAGAATCAACCGATTTCTTTCAGTTTAATATTTTAATACCATAGAGTAGTTAGTTTAATCGTTTATACATCATCAGAACCTGTCATTCGATTGGTACTATTTTCCTTAATAAGCTTTTACCCTTATTACAAAATAGTCAACCACTCATCCCTCCCCTTCATCAGAAGCTACATCCTTCTAGATAAAATTAGATTCAGCTTTATTCCATTTTGGGTCTTCATGGTAGCACAGCAATTATATATAAACAGTATACTTACCCAATACTACTCCTTGAGGTAAACAAGTGTCTAGACCCAAAAGTAGGAAAGGTATCAAGGACAGAAATATATGGTGTGGCCACGTTCTTTTCCTGAAAAAGAAAAAGAAGCATATTTAATATGCAAGCCTTACAAGTAAATTAAAGGACACATAAAGTCAAATATTATAGCTTGATATACGATAGAGAATTAAAAAATAAATCAACTACCAAAAACCCCATCATAAAATCTTATTCCATTCTCACGTTATCCAAGTTTTGAAATTGTAGCATGGACGGTGCCACATTTTTTGTTGAAATCATGCCAATGGTGACATCAAATGTTATTTGCTAACACACATGTATTTCTTTAGAATTCTCTTTGTAATTTTCTTTCCAAAATGCTTTGACATGAAGTTCTGAGGGTTTAAAACATTAATATCATAAACAAACAAAAAATCATAAACCCATGCAAAGGAGAAAATATTTCTCAAAAGTTATAAAATTTGAAAAAGATTATAAACAAATACAATGATATTCTAATCTGTACTGGGAGTATAACATAATTTTTTAGAGGGCGTATGAACAAAATGGCTGCTCCCATGTAACTTTATGTTGAAAGACTTAATTTTTGAGTAAATTAAAAAGATATGAGCTAAATTGTTTTGTAAGATGCGAAATTTCTTGATATGACTTATAAATATTATTTATATCATGATGTCTCCTTTGATAAGCAGGTTTTACAGTACAGAACAAAGTCTATCGACTTGACCTAAATAACGATTCAAAAAATCCAAATGGTTGTGTTTGTCTTTACCTGATTCATGTTATTTCAAATCTGGATCTAAATCATGATTTATCTGTTCATTTTACTTTTACTGTTTCTGATTGAATCATTCTAATTAAAATATCAACTTTTTTGTAATATAAAAAGAAGTTGAAGCTAAATTTATTAGTTTGGAAGAAACATAAGACTTAGTTTTAAAATACATCAAACTTTTAGAATTAAGGATTTATCATAGAAGTACCATTTATACGTATCATACGTCCTATGCGACTTTTAAATGAAGAATAATAACTGGTACCTGCTAGTAGATAACATTTTGGTTGAGAATAATCTCTGATTCCTATTTTTGTACTTTCTGAACTGTTTAGTGTTTTACCACACTTTACACACAAATAGGAATAATATACTGTCTATGACGGCGTAACCATAAAACGTAAATCGCACGCCTTCATATGCATCCCACCAACCTTGTAATAAATATACAAGATAAATCGCATGCCATCTGCGACAATAGTTTCTGTACCAGATACTTCGATGCTTTGTCAGACCATGGTAACTATACAAGATGCATCGTCTTATCAGACGATGATAAATATACAACAGTACAAGATGAATCGTATGCCTTGTACAACAATGGTAACTATACAAAATGAATCGTGAACCCTAAGACGATGGTAATTGTACAGGATAATTCGAATACCTGATAGAACAATTATAAATGAACAACATGATGGTGTGTCTTGTACGACAATGGTAAATATGCATGATGAATCGTGAACCTTACAAGACGATGGTAACTTTGCATAATGAATCGTGAGCCTTCTAGGACGATTGCAACTATGCATAATGAGTTGTGAGGCTTACAAGACGTTGGTAACTCTGCATAATGAATCATTAGCCTTCTACGATGATTGTAACTATGCATACTGAATCGTGAGCCTTACAACACAACGCTAACTATGCATAATGAATCGTGAGCCTTACAACACGACGCTAGTTATGCATAATGAATCGTGAGCCTTTTGGACAATAGTAACTATGCTTAATGAATCATGAGCCTTCTAGGACGATTGTAACTGTGCATAATGAATCGTGAGCCTTACAAGACGATGGTTACCATGCATAACGAGGTATGAGGCCTAAAAGACAATGGTAACTATGCATAATAAATTGTGCGCCTTCTTGGAGGATAGTAATTATGCATAATGAATCATGAGCCTTCTAGGACAATTGTAACTATGCCTAATGAATGGTGAGCTTTCTAGAACAATGAAAAATATGCGTAATGAATTGTGAGCCTTCTAGAACGATAGTAACTATGCATAATGCATCGTGAGCTTTTCACGACGATGATAACTATGTATAATGAATTGTGAGCCTAATAATTGTACGCCTTACAAGACGATGGTAATTATGTATAATGAGCTGTGAGGCTTACAAGACAATGGTAACTATGCATACTGAATCGTGAGCCTTCTTAGACGATGATAACTACGCAATGAGTTGTGAGGCTTACAAGACCACGGTAACTCTGCATATTGAATCGTGGTCCTTATAGGACGATGGTAGCTATGCATAATGAGTTATGAGACTTACAAGACGATGGTAGCTATGCATAATGAGTTATGAGACTTACAAGACGATGGTAGCTATGCATAATGAGTTATGAGACTTACAAGATGATGGTAGGTATGCATAATGAATCATGAGCCTTTTTTGCCAATGGTAACTATGCGTAATGAATCAAGAGCTTTCTAGGAAGATAGTAACTATGCATAATGCATCGTGAGCTTTTCATGACGATGGTAACTATGCATAATGAATCATGAGCCTTCTAGGACAATAGTAACTATGCATAATGCATCGTGAGCTTTTCATGACGATGATAACTATGTATAATGAATTGTGAGCCTTCTAGGACGATTGAAACTATGTATAATGAGTTGTGAGGCTTGCAAGACGATGGTAAATATGCATACTGAATCGTGAGACTTCTAGGACAATGGTAACTATGCATAATAAATCGTGGCCTTGCAAGCCGACGATAACTATGCATATTGAATAGTGGGCCTTACAAGACGATAGTAACTATATACATACGGTATCGTAAGCCTTCTGGGACGACTGTAGCTATACATAAGAAATAGTGAGCCTTCTAGGACGATGGTAACTACGTAATGATTCGTGAGCTTTACAAAACATTCCTTTCGTCAAGCGATCAATGATTCCAGTCTTATCGTGTCAATCTTTAATTACAAAATCAAGGTAAAAAAAGATTTTGCGTATTACACCTCGGAAATAATTGTCCCACTTATTTGGCAAGTTATTATCTGTGTAATGTGATAATATATAATTTGGTCGAGGTAAAATCATTAATTATCAGACAATGTTTCCACCATTATTTCCATATTTTGTGTCGCAAAGTGGTATATTATCGATGTTGTCTTATGTCATTGGAACAACACCAGTGCGACCAGTCTACCACGTCAGGTCGGTGTAAGAATTGATTTTTACATTTGACATACCTTCTCAAATTGATAACATTCTCCTAATTTATATAGGAGTGTGTAAAGCCGTGGCAGTAAAAGGGTAAATATCTCTTGGGTTGCGAGATTGTTTTTAGGGTTAGTCATTGGTGGGTTAATTTCAACTCCGCAAATTTAGGCATGAATAAAAGAAGAAGAAGAACGCATGTGGCATCATAAAATTTAATGGTTTATTTTCATCTTCTAAAGCGATAGGTATGTTGCTTTCTTCGACTAAAAAATCAAGTACAAATTAATTCACTGATATTTTATAGAGAAAAAAAAGACACTTTTTCTTTGATATTCAAAAACCATTGGGGGTACCCCTGTGTCACCCAATTGCAACGAACACCTGCAGCGATCTGTAGATGCTGATTAATCCTGACGATTAGACAGCATGCTCCTTCAGTAAAAAATTGAAAACAAATGATGAAAATATATTGAATGAAAATATAGATAATGTGTGGCAAAAAGAGATCTACGTCTTCTAAAGATTGTTCACCTGGTGTTTGAAAGTACATTGGGCAGTTGGAACGTGTTTTTTCTATGCAAACAATGTTGATTTAGAACATGAAAGAATTAAACTCGCGTGATTTTAAACATAAAAAACACCTGGCCTTAATTGTTGTTGCCACACATATAACTTCCACGCAAATCTCAATTCTTTGTGTCAAAGTAGAGGGTATGGAACAGCAGGTATATGTGTTATGATGTTCAGTAATGTCTGCGAAGGTAGTACAGGACTTATTCATTAATCCTAATAAATACTGACAAATACAATAATAAACTCGTATTAGCAAGGTAAGCATTATGGACGAAGAAATTGGTAATTAAAAAGCAATTTCACAAGTACTATAATAATGTACCGTAAATTCGTATGTAGCCTTTATGAAAATACCATTTTAGATAAGGCGAGCTGCGTTTTTGGTTCCGATGCGATAGCATCAGGAACCTATCGCGGTCATGATGGCGCGCGCGTGTGTGTGTATGTATGTATGGGTGTGAGTGTGTATGTATGTATGTATGTATGTATGTATGTATGTATGTATGTATGTATGTATGTATGTATGCATGCATGTAAGTGTGTATGTATGCATGCATGTATGTATGTATGTATGTGTGTATGTAGGCTATGTATGTATGTATGTACGGACGTACGTACGTACGTATGTATGTATGTATGTATGCATGCATGCACGCATGCATGTATGTATGTCTGCATGTATATGCGTGTGTATGTGACGGCCAGCTCGTAAACGCTATATCTCAAGAACGATACACTGGATTCCTGTCATATGAGGTACACTGATAACCCATGGTATGTAGATGTACTCTTTTGTTCTTGATAGTGATATCATGCATATTGATGAGTAGGCGGGGCTTAAAGTAAACATCTTGAAATGTTCATATTTTAACAACCACATGTCTGTTTGTTTCATATTTGGCCTAATTATGTTGTTAGCTGGTGTGTACATGTTCATGACGTAAAAATGCTGAAATTAATTAATATGCATAGTGGACGGAGCTTAATATGGTTTTGCTGAAGAGCTTGTAAACATGGTATCTCAAGAACGGTCACTGGATTCATATCATATGTGGTACAGTGATAGCCTATGGTCTGTAGATGTGTCCTATTGTTTTTGATGATGATGTCATGCATATTAGTGAGTAAGGGGCTCACAGTGAAAATCTTGAAATGTTTATTTTTTGACAACCACGTGTCTGTTTTGTTTTTGAGGCTTAACATGATTTTGCTGAAAAGAGCTTGTAAACACAGTATTTTAAGAACAGTAAAATGGAGTAATGTCATCTGTGGTAAACAGATAGCCCATGGTCTGTAGCTGTGCCCTGTTGTTTTGTATGATGATGTCATGCATATTAATGAGTGGGTGGGGCTAAAAGTGTACATCTTGAAATGTTCATTTTTTAACAACCACATGTCTGTTTTGTTTCATGTTTGATATAATTATTATGTTAGCTAATGTGTATATGTTCATGGTGTAAAAACGTTGAATTTCATTAATATGCATAGTGGGCGGAGCTTAATCTGATTTTGCTGAAAGAGCTTGTAAACACGGTATTTCAAGAACACTAAACTGGAGTAATGTATTATATGGTACACATATAGCCCATGGTCTACAAATATGGCCTAATGTTTGTGGTGGTGATTTCCTGCATATTAAAGAGTGGGCGTAGGCTTAAAGTGAAATTTTGAAAAAATGATAAGTGAACAACTGTGTGTCCGTTTTGCGTCATATTGGGCATAATTTTGTTGATTGTGTACATGCTTATGTTAATAACAGGTGTCATTAATATGCATGGTGGGCGTTGCTTAACGTGAAAGTGTTAAATGATGTAAACACCATAAACGATATATCAGACTTATGCTATATGTGGTACACAGATGGGTGATGGTCTGTACGTATGTTCTAATGTTGTGGTGGTGATGTCATGAATGATAATGTGTAGGTGGGGCTTGCTGACAAATTCTTGAAATAGGATAAATGAGCAATCGTTTTTGCATCATACTTGCATTGATGATGTTTTTAATTATTGTGCAAATGCTAATGTTGTCAACATTTTCATTGATCTGCATGAGGAAATGTGGCTTATGAATAAATATGGAACAAGTATTTTATGATATGCAATTACATGACAGTTAAAACAAATTTTGCAAATCAATCAGTTTATGAAAAAGCATGGAATAACCCCTAATTAACAACAACATTCTGGCGCCAGCAGCCACTGACTGAAAACCCACTCGTTATACTCGAGTTGCAGGAGGAACTGCAAAAAGAATTGCAAATCACATCCGATATACATGCAATAATAACATTACCATTAAACAAAACTAGAAATTAGGAAAACCGTTAAGTTTGAATGAAGAAAGGGTAAATACGGAATGTTGCAATGTGGGTAGGTAAACCAGATCATTACCCATTTGGAAGAGAATTTCCGTTAATAAGAAATGCTGCATTGTGGGTAGGTAAATCAGAACATTACCCATTCGGAAGAGAATCTATAACTCCAAATCAGAAGTGTGTACCTAGCTGCTGTTTAAAGTAAATTTAAACAGTGCTTTGAATCTCATGAATGTGCGAGTAACAGTCGTATAGGCTAAACTTGTAAAGGTAACCATAACAGGCTTAGTGTTAAGCCGCGTATAAAAAACTTTTGAAAATGTCGAAGATTTTGCTTCTTTCTTAAAAACACCCACATCCCTCCTCATGAAACTCTCAAAACGTGCATGATCAATTCCTTGAAGATCTATTTCCTTCAAAAAGAATGTTCCAAAACTTTCTTCTGTACGAACAAAAAGAAAAAATTTGACTCGTGCTATAGTAGCAAACTCAACTTAAAATCCACTTATTTTATCTTTGTGAAAATATGTCATCTAGGGTGAAAATACATTAACAAAAATATACTGATTTTTGCAGTCATTCATTAATAATTAATGTCACTAAATTTGTTGGAATTGCAAAATGGTTTCAGAGTAACTTGAAGCTTTTAAGAATTTTGCTGGTGGGAATAACTTTGGAAGGAACTATTTCACAATATCTGAGAATGTCAAGAACTTTTAAAAAAGAAGTAAAAGTCTTTTTAAAATAAGGATTGTTCAATGCAGCTTAAAGAAGCACTAAACTGAGAAGTTTTTTCGCAAATTTTACAGATATATTTATCCACAACAGATCGATCAATTTCATACCTCCATAGCTCACAGACAACGCGAGGGCAAAAGGTCACTTGAATTTATATTAGCCAGAATATTGCTATACCGTTGTGTGCTAGAAAAGCATTATATTTCAGGGGGGGGGGGGGGGAGGGGCTTGTAAATATACGCCCTCACTTTTCGGCTTAGTGCTCCTTTAACACTAAAAAAACCCTTACGGTTGTCATTTCGAGTGTAACCTACATCTCAGTAATACCACGGTGTCTGGGATATTGTCAAGTCAGATTTATCAGGAAATTGATGGAAGAATGGGAAGTAATTCACAACTAATTTGGTGCGTTAATCCAGCTCCAATGTCTAGTCCTACTTTGTTGAACGATTCATTATGACCCAATAATGTCCACATAACCTTGAACTTCCTGACATGTATAAGTCGATAGTAACCGACATTTTTTTTTTCTCAAGGCATCTGAACTGTTTCTGCAGTCAATGAAGAATGCGTTTATAATCTTTTTTTATAGTCGTAATTGCCTTTTTGGCTCATCCAGTGCAGGTCATGTTTTCTCATAAATTGGTTTTTATTGCTACATTTTCAAAATTAAGACCGTTAGGGGAAGTGGTATTTCTTTCTATGTTTTTTAGAAAAGATTATCGTTAGGTATAAGTATATGGATTCGTTCTCAAAAGAAAAGTAATATCCACACACTGTTTGAGGCAAAGATACCAGCGTCCATCGATACTACACTTCGGCGCTCTTACTATGTGTAGAAGCTCCTTGCTAGCATGATCAATTTTATGATCCCCAGGGCCCAAACTTGTAGTACCCGAGTGCATACTCATACTCGTGGCCATGTACTTACACTCTCCTCACGAGAATGTACCCACACAACACGTCTGCCCTTTTCACAGTTAACAAACAGACAAGGTAAGTCAAGGCCAAGTGTTGCTTTGCACGTGCAAAGACTTTCGGTTTCCAATTTTCGAAGGGGCGGGTGTCTAAAAAAAACCTCAATTGTTTCAGATTTGCATCACTTCTACTTGGGGGTGTGAAAATCATTCAGCATTAAAAATTGCATCTTACTAGTGTTTAATTTACCATTTTTTCAATACTAAAGAAACCCCTTGATACATCTACAAAATATGATGAAATTAGAGAGCTGTAAATTGTATTACTTAGCCTTACGTGCAGTAAGGAGGCCAACTAACGGACAATGAAAGCACGCACTACAAAACAACATGGCCTAGGACAATTATGATTTTTGACAAAGCCTATTAAACTCTGTGCAGGAGGTAATCCTCACATCTAGATTTAAAATTTCGCAAACGTTCTAATCAATCTTTCATAAAGCAGACGTATCATGAAATGAACGTCTCCATCAATGGAACTTTTGACAATGGTTATTAGGCTCCTTTTAAACGTGTGCGTGCAGTAACAAATAACAACTGAAAATTTTGGACGAAAATCAACTTAGCAATAATTACAATTGTAACCATTTCAGTGCTCATAGTTCCCTTGCCGTATCAAACTCCAACACAGCGGAACAAATGTATAGTTGTCTTGGGCTTTATGCAGGAAAGTAGATTGCGTGAATATCATATGAGGCCGGTGTAAATTTAGAGTGTGGGATGCGATACTGCCTATATCTCGACACAAAAATCCCAGTCCAGTCCGGTTGGGCACAGTTGTGAACAGATATCCAATCGATTTATATAAAATTGAAAAGATTATCATGACTACGTCATTTTCTACGAGGGCCAGTGGCTACCCCTTTTTCGTTCCCTCTTGCATAGTTTACTCAACTGCTTATGCCATGTCAATAAATATACTATCAATAAAATGTAACACATTCGTATTGGTTTAAAACCTCATTCAGTGGTTGTGGTGATAGATAGGTATAAGAATATTTATTGACGGTCATTTTAATAACGTTTGAACACCGTTTGTAGCAAAACTGAACCCGACGGCAATGCTTACTTTGCCAATTCATAGCTGCGCGTGTTTGTTCAAAATATAAAACAAACCTTCATAGGCTATTAGCCTTACGGAGCATATTGGACACCACAAGCTCACAGACGCGTGGGTGAATGCACTAATAAATGTTGTTTCACCAGCTTCATGGGAAAATTAGCCAGCTTTCACAATAGGCTCCACCAATAATTATGGTGCATTTTTCGTCCCTAGATTTTGAACTACCATGACAATACATACTAGATTTTGTAAACCAACATATAGGCACTATTATATCTTTATCAGTTTTAACAGTATAATCAATCAAAACAAAATTATGTATATTGTTTTATTACCCACCTAGCTCTCAATTTATAAAATTCAAATTCATAATATTTAAATCCCACCTTACCACCTTGCCCTTGTTAAAGCAACACACAACTTGATTCTCAACAAGTTGACTAGGGATTCGTTACAAATCTCTGATTTGACGGTCTGTGTTATCCCTAGTTTTGATGCAAGAATGAGATTGTATACATTTTCATCCTAAAACATCCTAAAATTTCCTTCCCCCAACATGAGTAAGCTTCACACCCCATATGACTGACAATAGAACATATCAAAGCACTAAGAGTACTGGTGATGTGTTCATTTCATAGGTGTCATTTGGTTTTTATATATTTTCACATTTCCCTCCTATAATTCCCTTCCCTCAAGCTTCACACCCCATATGACTTACACTATAAAACTATATAACCGAATTATGACTTGTACCAAGTCGCAAACTTGAACCTCATGTCAAACAGCACTGCGCTTAGCCCGAGATGACACTTGCCGTATTAATCGATCCGGATCCACATATTTCAAACTCAAACCAAACAGACAGAGCAGTATACAACACGCCTCGTCAGCAGAACCTAGCTGCAAGTACGAGCTGACCTCTGAAGTAAACTCGTGTTTACAATACGGCTTTCCTAGATGTGTCGATTCGTAACTAGGCCTATAACTCACTGAGCTCAATGAACATGGTTACAATCGACGAGTATCATACATGTACATTCTTCAATTCATTTAACACGTTTGATATCTAGACATCTATAGTTATTATTTATGCAAAGATACTTTTTCTTGATTATCAGATCAAAATCGAGGTGTTCGACAGACATATACCCTTAAGATAATTCTATTATGAAGTAACAACATTACTAAAATGGTATGTACTGCTATAGATTATGAAAGGATTACAAGGCATAAAAACTCTAAAAAAGGAATGGTCAAATTTGACCATGACATAATCAACTATGCACCGATCGTAACTATGGTTAAAATTTGACCTGACTATCGTCAAAATTTGACCATATTGTGGTGAAATTTGATTGTACTATGGTCACATTTTGACCATAGTTAGCTCAAATTTTGACCATAGTTAGAATCGGTGTATAGTTGATCATGTCATGGTCAAATTTGATCATGTCATGGTCAAATTTGATCATGTCATGGTCAAATTTGATCATAAATCATGGTCAAATTTGATCATGTCATGGTCAAATTTGATCATGTCATGGTCAAATTTGATAATGTCAAATTTGATCATATCATGGTCAAATTTGATCATGTCATGGTCAAATTTGATCATGTCATGGTCAAATTTGATCATGTCATTGTCAAATTTGATCATGTCATGGTCAAATTTGATCATGTCATGGTCAAATTTGATCATGTCATGGTCAAATTTGATCATGTCATGGTCAAATTTGATCATGTCATGGTCAAATTTGATCATGTCATGGTCAAATTTGATCATGTCATGGTCAAATTTGACCTTTTATTTTTAGAGTGTATTGACTAATCAGCTATGATAAGCTATTTCGCTCATAACGAGATCAGTGGGATTATGGTACACCGCAATACTTATACCACTCTTCAAATTTCGTCAAACTGACAACGGTGAAATTGTCAAAAAGTTATGTAATGATTTCCATCAATTTGTTTAATTTTATAAACTCTACCTTTAACAATTTAGTGTTTCGTAGTTCCTTAAAGGATGTTTTAAAATGGAATGAGGGCTTAAAATCTTATCTATCGGGGTATATGGGGAACGTGAGCACTGGAACTAATAATTTATTTTGGAAGGCCAAACAGCATAGGATGTACCGAGTTCGATGTTGGAATTTAGTGGGTTATTCACACCTGCTTACAGATACTGTATGGTCAAAAATTAATCAATTGGTCAATTTTGATCATATTATGGTATTGTTGACCATGTCATGGTCAAATTTGACCATTCTTTTTTTAGAGTGTATATATTCACCACTTTCAATAGTAGCTAAATAGAAGTATACCTGAATTGTTTTAAAACTCTGATGATAAAATTTATTTCGAATTTATGTCATTTTTTAAGAAAGTGCCCTTTTTGGGGTAGCCGTTACAAGGTTTCCGTAATTCAATGAAGTTCTATACATGTTTTCTATAGTTTAATCATATCATTCCATCGCTATTAGCCATTATCCTTGCAACTCCTTCCCCTGTTCCAATATGGTTCCAGCTTGATTAATTTGGCCTTGTCCCATTAGCAGTCATATCTTTTTCTTCGAAATGCAATCGTGAACTATGCACAATAATTTAATCGTCAATTCCTTTAGAAGTTACTTAAACTTTTCTGGTGCTTTGGCATTTCCTTTTAAATATTTCGGATCGTTTTGATTTAAGCTCGAGCCTTAACTCCTTTTGAGAAGCTTTCTTTTCAAACTTTGTCGTCGTTTATCTATCATGCAAAGAAGCCGATAGAACGACAGCTGAAAAAAAAAAACATTATTTCGAGAGACAAGCTGATGGAATAACATAACTTTTTAAACCTTGCGTCACATCAAAAATCAGTAGACTAAGTATGTGATTGAGCTGACCACCAGACCACATGACATCAATGTGCATTTCCAAAGTGCAACTGTTGGTAGCACGGAACTAATAAGGTATCACTCCGCCATCCAGAAATGAGAACCTCAGAGAAAAGGCTAATACAAATATTTTCGAGAGGTCCCATTTCATGGGACAGGAAACTGAGAAGTTGAAAATTTCAGGAATGGTAGAAAAAGGATATGTCTTAACTATGTATATCCAAACTTGACGAGATTTGTTTCAGTAAAGGTTTTATGGGGGAACTATTTTACCATGGACCCACACCCAAATTTAGGTGATTAACAAGGGTGTATAACACCTCTTTACTTCAACCTACAAAAAGGGCCGAAACTTCTGGCGACTCCCGATTGACAGTACCCTCATTCGAGAGATATCAGATGGTTCTTTTTGGAAAACATCACCAAAGATCACAAATCTATAACATTCTGGTACAAAAAGGACTCCGAACTTGACTCTTTCATCATAGGCTTCAATAGGGCAAATAACTAGTTCCGTGTTACCTGTAATCTATAGAAGAAGTGCAATGCATGATTGTCTAATATCGATGAAAACAATGTACTCGGGATACATCTTGCAAAGTTCTATCATCGGAGAAAACCACTTAGTCCACTTAGTCCAAAAAAATCACTTCAAAGGATGGCGAAACAGAAAGAAATACAAATGTTGCTACAAACTGCAAAGAACAAAATTGTTCCAGGTATATGTTCTACTCTTATAAGTACAGCTCATCTGCTTTAACACAAAAATGTCCGACAGACGTATAAAGGTTAAAGGTTAAAAAGTAAATTTACATTGGCGCAAATCTGATCTGTCCTTTCAATAACATTCCATAAAAAAGAGTTATAAGCTTTCTAACCTGCTAACCTTACAATTTCAAACATGTGATGATCAAATTGGGAACTTTACATGTTTATGGTGATTATGCTTTATGGATTAAATGACGAAAATCGTTGGTATTTTTACATCTGCATACAGTATGTATTAGGGTGTTTCAGCTGACGTCATGAGGTCATGTGACTTGTTTACATCGCCATTTTGTCGGGGGAGAACGATCGTCTGCTGTACACTTAATTAGACTTACAAACGCTTGCATGTTGTTATATAAGATAATTTTTGTAAGATAATCATGCCGGAATCTTGCTGTGCCGTTGGTTGCACTAATAGACGTGTGCAGGGGGATAAAAAGATATTTTCTCGATTTCCATCTGCTCATGATCGACAATCAAAGTGGGTTTCTGCTGTACGACGCAACGTCTTTCAACCTTTGGTATAGGATTTGTAGTGAGCACTTTATGCTAGGTATGTAGGATTTGTCTGCGTATAACGAACAATCAGATGGCGTTTACGTAAAAGTTCCTTTTCGTATACCCGGTGGAAATATAAAACAGAAGGAAAATTTGAAGTAAAATCGCCGCCGCGAATAAATACAATAAAATTCGCTGAACTGGTAGGTAGGTTTGTTGTACGTGTGATGTGACTGAGCTGTGTTAAGACGCGTGAAACGCAACGACGCTTTCCCGGCAAAATGACTTCCAGATGAGTTAGAGTCACGTGATGAAATCCCTCTATAGGTAAACATTTATATGTTAAAAGATAGTCCTGTGAGAAATGAAGGTTATAGCTGTTAAGACTATGTATCCATATACAGATGTGTTTTTGTTTCCGTAGAGCAAGAAAGTGCTATTGTTGCGAACAAAACCAAAATGCGTAGCATTTAACCAGGGAGGTGCTACTTTACATAAGACTATGTATAACCACACATCTCCCAGACAAATTGTTCCAAATGATTATTTGTGTTGTTAATCGCTCTTCCCCACATTTGCTCCACAGATCCACCCAAAATTTAATCACTTTATCCATGACCCATAGATATTAAACCGAAGAAACTTCCAAATCAATCTGTAACTTAACCTTCACCCAAATGACATCAGAAGCAGAACCAATGTAACCCTTTTAGCACAGCACTTTGCGAATCAAAATGCTATAGCTTGCTGTTAAATTTTTGCTTTTATTAGCAATGTTTGCTGCATTATACATTACAAGAAAACCAAATTGTTGACAATGTCGGCCAATGTCATGTTGCTAAACAAAATGAAAACTACACCCTGATCAGAACGCATTTATACCCTGATAGCACAAGTGCGTTGGGTCCACGTAGGCAGAGAGTTGGACTTTATGTTGGCCCCGTGTTTAACACAAAAATGTTGTTTAAAGGTTGGCTGCTCATGGGAGTACCGTTTGCCCAACACCATGTTTTAATGTTGGGCCAGTGTTTGCTAAATGTTAGCTCAATGTGGTTTTAAAGTTGCTAATATATGGCTATAATAAGCCAAATATATAATTGATTACGATGTAAATGCTCTCATGCCTTACGAAGAAGCTAAAAGAACTGAAAAATCTGAATTACTTTACAAGTACCTACTTCTATAGCTTCTGTGAGTTGAAGATATTATTGTGTTGGTTGAAAGTACAACTTAATAACGCATCACGCTATCAAAACTAGTTGATTCCAGTAATAATATGAGTCTCATGTATGTCTAGATTTCAAGAAAGCATACAATAAGGTTTCTTTATAGGCATATTCATGATGGCATTTCATTTAAAACTCAACGAACCCTAATCTAAATACTTAGCTTATCTAAACATGAACATGGCCTAATTATGTTACCCCTAGCTGTTCTGTATTATAGACCTTTTTAAATCTGAATCAGTCATTTCCAGAAAACTAATTCAAATGTCACATGGCCGAGATGCACGTGTCCATAATGGACCAATCGTATACTGGGGGAATCTTATTGACCTATTAAATACTAGGGGAATCTTGGCCGTCTGCACAATTCACGTACGGTATGGGACCAAGCGTATGAAAAAAATGTTTTCAAGCGCACGCATCGTACCTGCGTTATACATGAAGGAAATACGCGCGCGTATAGCTGTTTACGTTTTTTTGCTCAAACCTGCACCTGATTGGTTAGTAAGGGAAGCAAAGGTAAAATTCCCTCAGCAGTTGATTCGTCAAAGTACAGTTGATTGGTTTACTGAAGAAATCACATTCGGCTTAACTCGGTTTAAAAAGGTCTATAAAGCATCATAAACATACCATCCAGCTTCCAAGCGGTCACAATCCCTTCTACGTACATGATCAGAAGCATAGCAGTGCACATTGTAATTGTTTATGCATACTTCTACACTTCATCATGAATTCTGCTGACTTGACGTCTTTACTACATCGCCAAACGATACCAGATAGTATAGTGCGGAAGACGGAGACGACTAATATAAGCCATCAATGTTTACACTTTGCGAAGCATGAACCTATATTAAGTCATTAAAAGTCTACAAATCTGCATGAGTTCCGGAAGGTAGCCTAATGCTTTATTTCACTAGGTTTAGTACGGCAGAGAACCTTTTTTAAAACATATCTCCTCGTCAATATAGGTCTAGTGTTTGTGTCCCAAAATTTGCTTTACTGTATCGATAATTATCAATCTTAAAGAATGTGTTTTTGTTATTTTAAAGTCCCTCAGGCCCAGTGGTGTAGAAGTGTGTAGGGGGGAGGAGGAGGGGGGATCAGGGGGCTGAGTCCCCTAGCTATTTTCAAGGGGGTAGGGGGCTCAGCCCTAGCTATTTTTAGTAGTCGCATATTTCGAGCAGATAACGCATTGTTGCATGTCGATAACTTTAAACATTGGGGCGGTAACTTTAAACATTAAAGAGTATACCCCCCCCCCCCTCCCCCTTCCCCACATCTATCTCACATCACAGTTTAGCTATACACCACTGCTCAGGCCTCAGCACCTTAGTTATTGATAATATGGAAGTCTCATAAAATAACTATCTCATTCGTCAGAAAAAAGGTAAAATGCCTTCAATTGTATAAATACAATATATGTTATTTTCCTTGTGAAACATGACGCACTAACATTTATTTCCATACTATGTTAAACTGTTTGTTTCAAAATCAACGCATTATTTCTTTGCGATTGCCATCAGAATTATATTTCTTGTAGTAGGATATCAATATCTGTAAATATTTCGTCGAATTTTATTGTGTTGAAATGACTGTAGACATGTATACAGAAAAAAAAAAATGTAATGGAGAAAAGTGACGTTAACACCTTTACTTTCTTAGCAAATGTAATTGTTTTGTAATTGTTTTATTTAATCGTTCCCTTCTTTTGTCTTCTTTCACAAGATGGATAGGGTTGCCGACCGAACTTTCTATTTAATATTGACTTTATTTCTCGTAGCTTACACTTAACCGGCGTAGTTCACAGATATACATCACTATGGTAACTCAAACCTACCATAACAGCAACAAAGCGAAAATTTACATAAAGGAAGGAAAATATCTGCAAAAATAAAATCTAATTACTCTCGGATGAGAATAATTTCACCAGAGGTTTTGGTTCTCAAAACAGGGAGTTGCTCAAAAAGTCTTCTAAATATGTTTGCTACATTTACTGTCTAGTCGATAAATATATATTTTGATACCTATCAAAATGTATACGTCTGTGGCTTGTTCCTTCGTAAAATGCCAAGTTTTCCCAAATCTTTATTCAACCTCTTTACTTCGGTTCTCATTTTGTCCTTAATTAGTTCCGTACTACCCAGAAATTGCATAGTTTTATCCGTTTGCACTTTCTATTTATAATTGACCATGAAAGAATCATTTATTGATCATTATATGTAAGTAATGTTACTCAAGTCTTCCCCTTGTCCTTGCATGGAGGACATTGGTAATCAGTTTGTTATCTAATGCTTTTCCTTCTACGTGCTTAAATGATTTTAGGATATCCTAAGCTAGCTGCCTTTCTGTTTGTTCCGTCCAGAAGATGCTGAATTTTAAGGAGGGCATACCTTTGCTGAATATGGCAGGTGTTGATAGTACAGCGTAATATTAACCTTTCCTATCCATTTTCTATTTAAACAAATTGAAAGCATCTTTTAAAAAATTATTGATATTAAAACTACGAATAATCCGGAAAGTATGCGGGAGTTCCGGCAGTTCGGCATTTTAAAAGAAATTATTTCCACAATTTGAAAAGTCCCTCATCACTTTGTTCACCCGTATTATCCTCTTACATACGAAATGACATATTTAGCTACTACGCTAATAATTGGCATGGGGTGCATAGATCTTGAAAATTGCATACCTTACAGCATCAACACCACTGATAATTAGCACCGAGCTTGTTCCAATAACGAAAGCAATGTTTAAAACATCTAAAAAAACTATATTTTTGTTAATATCGATATGTACTAGATCTTCTTTCCACACAATATTAAATTAACCATGAATTCCTCTACTCTACAGACATTGTTTCGAGCACAGGGACATGGTACACCATATCCTGAGCACACCTTCCAAACACCGTATGGTTTTAAGAACTTAGGCCCCTAATACTGCACCGTAAGAGGCCACTAATGTTCATAAAAAACACTGAAATAAAGCACAGAAGGTGATATGGTAAAGAAGAATTGCAGAAAATCAATAACATGTAAACCTACCGAGGAAAGTACAAATTAATGATTACCTTGGACTTGTTTAAAGGCTATGAAATGAAATGATTTTCTTAAACTAGGACAACAAACAATACTTCTGCACATCAAATAATTTAAATTATTCCTTTTGAATTAACAGAGAATCTTATTTACTAATAAACATTATCTCTACACTTGAAACTAAGCATTTTTTATTCCTGTTATTCATTTTCAATTATTTGTTATAATATTTTTAATCTCTCTTACTCGTTTAACATTTTACATTCCTAAAATTTGTGAATTGTGTAAGATAAAGAATGGAATACGTAAGAAATAGAAGTTGTATATTGTATAGAGTGTAATAATTGGAATGGTGATTTTAAATACATAGGAGAAACATACAGAAGCCTAGGTGAAAGATGTTATGAACATTTTACCAAAAGGAATGATAAACAATCTGTCTTTTTATAATCATAAAGTTAAATACCAAAATGGACAGGACTTTAAGTTCAAAGTTAGCATCCTCAATACACACATTGGTGACCCCATGGGTAGACAAGTATCTTAAGGAGTTTGTATTACAGAATTCAGACCCAAGTTAAATAGAAAAGAAGAATGAACCACCCAACCATAGCCAAACCTTTATCAATTAGATTCTTGACTGTATTTTCATCACACTTCATCTATGTGTTATATGAGCTTTGTATTAAAATGTTGTTATCTGTGTTGTAGAACCAAGCTGAAGATGGTCACAGTTTGGATTAGACAGAAATTTCAATATACCATGAAAAGAAAATGAAATTTAGCAGCTTATTCATGTTTCTTTGGATTATAAGAGTCGGAATGGCTACAACCAAAACACCAGCAATTTCGGAAATGACTCTATCTAACGTCAGCAGAATTCTATGGAATTCTAATCTCAGTTCCTAAGTGTGTAACAGGTCATCCAGATATCAAATCGGAATAGTATTTCTTTAAATCCATTTGAAGTATTCCCTAATGTTTTTTATTTTCAAGTTTAAAAGGAAGTGCTGTGCAAAGTTCACGTGATTATGTGCAACCAAACGTAAATAATCTCGCACTATAACACAGTGATCTTTATTCGTGATATCACAAGGGATCTACTGAGGTTACCCTCCACTCATCAGAAGACCACATCTCAGTCAGAGATACATATCACATGTTTTTAACTACACTCCTCTATCAATTCCAAATGTCTTAGGTTTGAAGAGAGCCGCGGCGTCGGTCCTGAGGTTGGGCACAGGGTGCAACTTATAAACTAATGTGAAAGATGTGTTCCACTTCTGACTGATGTCCTGTCAATGAAATGCAAAGACAAAAGACGTGGTCATACGTATTTCAAGAGAGTTGACGCATTGCAACATAAGGATTTCATTTCGCTTGGTGGAACTACTTCATTAATTGTTTTGAGGTTATACAAATTTCTTGCAGGAGATAGGACACGCTCGTTTTGGAATTTTACTATTAAGTATTTCTGTAAACAAGAAAGGTTTATATTTAAATTCCTAATGCCCAGAATAATTAAGATTTTAATCAACAAGGAAACACGTTTATTTTTAAAAGACTATTGGCAATTCTTATTTCTTATATTTGTAATTTCAAACCTATCAAATGTTCTGCCTTGGTTATTTCAGGGAAGTGCCATTTATTGAACAGTTAAAAATGTTTTGAAAACCACAGGCAATACGATTTACAGGACTTGAATCTTACTTTCCCTTTCCCTTCAATTGAAGTTTGTGTTTGTTTCGAACACTTGAAAAAAACGTTGAGCCGTCTTCTTTTTAAAAACGGACTAACCAAGTAACACAATTCCCACAAGCCAAGAAAGTTGCAAAGCGAATGGGTCACGAATGAGCATTCATCACCAGTTGTAAAAACAGAAAAAGTTGAACCAGAGACCATCTTTAAAATATTCTAGTTTTGCTGTATCACACCTTGCTCAAAATTGTTGGGTCGCTTAGGATTAGGCAGAAAAATGTTTTACACACATAAAAGATTTTCTGTATACCTTTTATACACAACAAAAAACAAAACATTTAAGACCAAAGGAGAAAATAATTTGAGTATAAGTAGATATTTTGTTGGGTAGGTAGAGTTACATCAAACAAATAATACTTTAAGCATGGCCAGACCTGTCCTCGTATTAAGCAATTAACTACCAAATGATGCTACATACAACATTGAGACCTTACAGGGGCGTAGAAAACTTTCGAAAAGTGGGAACACGACCTATTAGGGGGCACTTCCCAAGCAATATGCGTGTCCTCTCCTGTCTGTAAATAATTAAGTAATGTAAAAGGGGCACTTCATTTTCAGGAAAAGGCACTTTTCCCATGGTTCATTCCCCGTACAATGGACTGAGAAAAGTCGCCGATTTCCTACTACTGGGTCAGTAATTGAGGAACACTTTTTTTAAAGGGGCACTTTTGTAAAATTATTTCTTAAACTTAAAGTGTGCGCACATGATACCAGTTCTTTCACCTTTGACAGTAATTGAGGGGCACCTTATATTTTCAAAAGAAGCAATTTGGTCATTTTCCGAAAGGTTTTGGGGGAGGCATATTCCCCTTCTCCCCATTCCACCACGCCCGATTCCTACACCGATGTGACCTTAGCTTCAAGTTGGTAAGAATGTTATTACAAAAAGGTGTCCAGATGACAGGATAGCCAGATGAAAGGGCAAGGAAGCGCAAAATCTTAATTCAATTCTACACTTTCCCAAATTACAAAAAATGATGGGATAGTCCTGCTAGAATTTGATTGTAGGTATGTGAACAACAAAGTCTTTTGGTTAAAATTCGTTGTTCCGTTTAAAAAAATTATGATAGACTATTCAAAACAAAGGATTGAAAACCAAAATACCAATGTCGTCATGTAATACATCATAAATCTGCACGCCGAAGCCCGAGATTTCAAAACGATGTTGATAGATAATCGATTGATAATCGATACATACACATACATGCATACATGCTTACATACTTACATACATTAATACATACATTAATACATACATTAATACATACATACATACATACATACACATATATATATATATTTATATATATATATATATATATATATATATATATATATATATATATATATATATATATATATATATATATATATATATATATATATATATATATATATATATATATATATATATATATATATATATATATATATATATATATGTGTATATATATATATATATATGTATATAGCATATATATATATATATATATAAGGTTTAACGTCCTGAAAGCATCATGTGCTGGACATTATTTCAAGACGGCCACAGCCTTTGCAATAACTTGTGAACTCACTGGCTGCTGACCCACCGGGATACAGAACCCGATACGTGTGGGTGAGAGGACAAAGCACTAACCACTACACCTCGGCGGTCTGTAAAAATGTGTATATATATATATATATATATATATATATATATATATATATATATATATATATATATATATATATATATATATATATATATATATATATATATATATATATATATATATATATATATATATATATATATATATATATATATATATATATATATATATATATATATATAATATATATATATATATATATATATATATATATATATATATATATATATATATATATATATATATATATATATGTATATATATATATATATATGTATATAATATATATGTATATATATATATATTTATATATATATATATATATATATATATATATATATATATATATATATATATATATATATATATATATATATATATATAAATATATATATATATATATATATATATATATATATATATATATATATATATATATATATATATATATATATATATATATAAAAGTATGAACGTGTAGTGCAAACAGTGCTCATTAATCACTTCTAGGTAGCTATATCCAACGTGTATTTATTACACATTTTCAACTACAAAAAATTATGTTACAACATGAGAAAGTTGAAAGTATATACCTGATGTTACAGTGGAGTACTTTACCCAGCTTTCAGTTTCCTTTTATTATATATTGATTAGAGGAGAATATACTCCGTCATTGCAACAGTTTAAAATGAGATTATGCTAGCAAGCCTGCAAGGTTTACAAGATTTAACTTGCAAGCTACAAAAAAAAAAAAAAAATTTTCCTTCCGTTTCATTTTTTCCCATTTTCATTTTTATTTGGTGTATATCGTGTACTCTTCTCCAGGAAGCTGCTGCTTGCTCCCTGGTATCTGCCATTATTAATAAACAATGTGGCTTTGCAACATGCACCTTCACTCTGATATCAATTACCAAAAAAAAGCTTGGTGCTATATCACCAAATGGGTTAAAAAGAACCATTATATTATTCAGTTATGTGTTCAACAAGTTAACCAGAGAGTGGGTTAAAATACTCAATTGGATTGTCATTTTCATGTGATAATAGAGGACAAATAAAGACACACGTTGATGTACAAAGTATGTTGATAACTTACTGTCTTAGTCAGATTGGGAGTTAAAGATTACACGATGTGTGTTGGAAAAGTGACATTGCAGTGTACAGTGTGATGTCATAAGTGGCATTGCAGTGTACAGTGTGATGTCATAAGTGACATTGCAGTGTACAGTGTGATGTCATAAGTGACATTGCCGTGTACAGTGTTATGTCATTCTTTTAGATCCACAACAATTTTTGTATGTTACCATTTTAAAATTAATTGGTTTTTCTAAATTATTGGAAATCATATTTGCTTATATATTGATATAGGGTATAACATGCACATTACAAGAACATATCCTGTCCATTTTCCCATGCACCTTTCACTATAAATGAAAGAAGTATACGTCTTTAATCTGCAGGTATGACATCAAACTTTATACTATGCTGGTCACTTTTTGACACACTGGTGAAATCTTTAAAATGTAGTAGCTCCTAAGGCGAACATGCATACAGACATGTTTTTTCACCTATTTTTATAGTCCTTTATAATAAACAAGAAAAGGACAATTCACAGGAATATCCTTCAACCTACTCTCTGTGGGTTCACTTATTGAACACGTAACTGGACCATTTGGTGATAGTAGTACAACATGGTTTATTCACGAATTTGTTTCTTTTGTAGTCCTCTATCATGAGTATGAAAATTCAGGGAAATATGCCTTAAAACCAAAATTATGAGAAGTGGAAAATAGTCTACATTTTGCTTTTTAAATTGCTGATTGCATTCATTCTGTTCCTTTCTTTACCTTCGTTAACCCATTGAGGTACATTGTCAATCTGGCGGTTAACATCAATCAGTGTCTGCAGTGATCATCAAAACCAGAACTGCATATCTCGCCGTCAGAATAACCTTACAGTTTGAGTAAATCAAACATGTATACTAGGTAATTGTTGTCGTTAGTATGATTGAGTGGAAATGTTAAAAGAAGTGTAAATATTGTCTCCCTTTTCTATATTACTGGAAATCTGAGAGCTATACTTTTCTTACAGTGGTCAAGTATGTTCATCTTATATCAAAGAGGACTTCAAAGAAACAAAATGTGAAGAAACCATTGCAAAATCATATTACGTTAAGGAGATATTTAAATTTACAATTTAGTATCATTTCTGTAGAAACGAATGAAATCAGACTAGTTGTGATGTCACAGCCTCATATTTCTCAGATTGAAACAAATTAAACCCTGGATAACTAGAGAAGTCAAAACAATTATAATAAAAAAGAAAATAATTTTTCAGTGGGGTAATTAGGATAAATTAAGAGCTGTTCAGGAAGAACTTGACACAGCTATTGCGAAGAAAAAGGAGTCGTATAAACCGAAGATTGAGAAAAGTCTTACAGACAATAATATGAAAAGAGCTTTTACTGGTATGCGCCTAATCGCCAGTGCACCACAACTGGTTATCAAAGGCCGTGGACATTGACTTGGTTGTCGATGTAATGTCTGTCCGTACGTCGTACCTGTGTTCTCGTCCGGGTTGTATTAAGCGTTTCGTGATAGCATTTGTACTATCATAACCGAATACGCAGGCGACGACCCCGTCATTGTAATTGTGTGTTCAACTCTCTCTCTCTCTCTCTCTGCGCCTAATGAGTGGTTATACAAGTATGAGTTTAACGTCTAATTTACCTAAGACATCAGTGGAGTATGCAAATGAACCAAATGCGTTTTACAATAGATTTGATTGTAATGACTTCACCAATTAGATTGATGATATGCACAACGCACTATTGAATAATAATACGTATTTGAACTAATATTAAGTTGTTATTGCAGATAAAGTACGTCATGAATTTTCAAAGCTAAACGCATCTAAATCTGCTGGCCCAGATGGGTTGCTTCCTCGTATCCTGAAATGCTGTGCCAATCAACTTGCCTGTATATTTACAATAATTTTTAATATATTATTCGGTACTCCGACTATTCCAGATATATGGAAACAGTCATGCATTATTCCTGTTCCCAAGAAACATGTCATTACTTGCATGAATGAACTTATACATGTGGCAATGACTTTAGTGGCAATGAAGACATGTAAGCATTTGGTTTTGAATTTGCTCAAACCTATGGTGAAGGTATACCTTGACCCATTGCAGTTTACATATAGATATAAACGCAGCACTGAGTATGCTATTTATATAGTCTCGAAAAACTATACTCACACCTTGAACACACAAATCTTAATCATTCTGCTAAGATAATATTCTTTGACCTTTCATCAGCATTTAACACTATTCAGCCCTATATTTTAGCTAACAAACTGATAGGTATGAATATACGTCATGATCTTATTCTGTGGATTTTTAATTACCTCACCAATAGGACACAATACAGTATGTGAGTTTACAATCATCCATATCCAATGTTATTACCTCAAACACTGCTGCTCCACAGGGCACACTTTTAGCCGCGTTTTTTTGACTTTATATACATCAGATGCCAGGTCAACAAAAGAGGATTGCTTATTAGTAAAGTTTGCTGACGACACTGTCTTAATGGGCCTTTTGATAATGACATCAACTATATTGATCAGATTAATGATTTCGTAAACTACTGTGATCAAAACTTTATTGAACCCAATAAGACAAAAGAAATGGTGATGTAGTTTCGTAAATCTGTTATTATGCTTCAAGTGTTGTTACTATTAAAGGGAGTGCAGTAGAAAGGGTGGGTAATTACAAATATTTTGTTTTAGATAAGCGCTTGGTGTGGCATGACCATGTTGATTTGTTATGGAAAAAAACTGCATTCTAGAATGTATTGTATGCGCATGATGAAGAATTTCAAGGTCAATAGCAACATTCTTGCTATGTTCTACGATTCAGGTATTTGTGGGGCAAAACCAGATAAGATAATGAACGACGATGGCCACCCACATCGCCATTATTTGGACAGAATGGTGATTCTACGGAGTGGCAGGATGAGATTGCCAGTGGCCATAGCAAATGAATATTCTTTATCATTTATTCATCAATGTATAAAATTACACAAATCGAATTTACATCAATAGCTCTTGCTTTTTTCTTTTTTTATATCAGGCCCTTTTAAGACAACATTTTATATTTTAGCATGCTATTTATTACTCTGGCATATTGTTAAACATTTTTGTATGTCAATTTATTTTCTTCTTTTTGATTTCAATTCTCATATTTCATCGTTTTACACATGCATTTATACCTGTTATATATGTTTTTATATGTATTATATGTACTTTATGCGAACAATGAATTACCCCTCGTGTATCTAATTAAGGTTTTTTTCTGTTCTATTCTATCTCCCTTTACGCTTTTCAATTCTACGTTTGCTAAATCATTAATGTGCATCAAAATTGTTGCATCAAGGAAGTGTGTAGTATCATGGAGTTACAAGCTGAGAGGTAGTATTTCCTTGGTTGCATTTTGTATTATTTTCCCCTAAAAAAAGTTGACCACAAAGATAAATGTCATGAGCTATTCTCAACAAACCACAAATTTATTCCTAAAAATTGTCCTTGTAATAACCGAGACCAAAATTTCCCTAATGATTTCATAAAAAAAAAGCACTAACGTTTGATTTATCCACGGACGGTTGGAACAAGCGAGAAGGTGAAAGGTCAAATCTATGCGACATCAATCTTTCGAAATTGATAAGAGTGCCTTGACACAAGTTTAGAAATGAGTTATAAGGTGATTCGGAAGATATACAAACCTATCGCATATATTAATGTTGCAACAAAACCACGTACCAGTAGCGCATGAAAAGTGTATTTGCATGCATGATTCAGTTGTTTACATTCCTCTTTTAAACAAATCGATCAACACTTAAGCCAGATATACAAGTTTATATATTCAAATCTACCTGCTGGATGAATTTTGAACCATTTTTTCGCATCGAGATTCTACGTTTTTTGAACCACATTGACTTTGAGTGATACGTTTGGTGGTGAGATCACCTCATATATGCAGATCTCGGGTGTGGGATATCGCCGCTTATTAGTGAACCCCTCCTATATATCAATTTTGTCACACAGTAAAATTCCTCATAGCAGGCAACTTTTTATGAAGCTCATTATGCTTTTATAAGGTGAATTATTACTACTGTCGCCAAATTTAAGCCAACTTTAAGTACTTTTAGTGGGTGACTCCCAAAATGCTCAGCAAAAATGCCAGTACAAATTCTCACTTCTTAGACCTAATTTCCTTCTTAACATGGCAAGGTGTGGATATTCTTAGTGTTTTAAAATTGCAGCATACAACATTAATAATAATTTGCTTCTAATATTGCTCATTCTTTTCGTGTAACATTCCTAAGAGTAACTGAAGAATCTAACACAATTTTGGAAGTATAGTAATATACCCCATTAGTTTGCGTGTTTTGAAGTATTGGAAATTTGTTAATATTTACCTACTTCTCTGGTATGACCTAACGAAAGTAACAGTTTAATATACTCTAGTCCTACGAAGTTTGTTAGTTGTAGTAGTCATGGTCATACTCAGATATTTTCAGACTACTATGAACTATTTGAAAATTATTACGTCATCTTTGATATCAAAAACAAAACTTTTTCTGTGTGAACTTCTGAAAATGTCACGCAGACGCAATGCAGGCTAGGCTGCACAGTTACAAAATAGTATGACCCTTAACATTGCATTGTGGTACACTTAATGAATTTGGATTATTTGCTACTTTTTAGCAACTTTTTTTATTTTTTTGCCTAACTGCGCCAGTTTACTTTTTGATCACAGATATAACACTAAAAACATAACATAAAACTTATATTCAATTTGAACATAAGTTTGCAATGCCAGCTCATACATTGTATACATACCTTACGCAACGCTTTGATGTAGAAAGTATATGAAACGTTAACTTTTTTTTTTTATTGTTCCAAAAACAATTTAATCAGAAATATTTTTGATATAATATGCAGTAATTTTCACCTTCATACAGTACATGTATTCTCAAGAAACAATTGATTTACACAAATTCCTTCATGCATGTTGCTTCAAGTCTCCTATATTGTATATATATATATATATATATATATATATATATATATATATATATATATATATATATATATATATATATATATATATATATATATATATATATATATATATATATATATATATATATAATATTAGGAAAAAATATTAGATTTTTCAGATTTTTAATATAAATCACTGTGGTGCTTGCAAAAACTATTTGAATTCTGCTTAAATACTGAAAGAGCTCAAAACTTCAATTAAAAACACATTTTTAAAAATCATTTTGTATAGCAAAACTATCATAAGGTTTTTTTTACATCACATTATATATTTCTCTTCATAAGCTATTATTTGATGTTAAACTCATTTTCAAGTAATATTATGTTCAGGTAATATAACATGCGGTAATTTTCTCATCTTCATACAGTACATGTATTCTCAAGAAACGTAGCTAACAATTGATTTACACAAATTCCCTTCATGCATGTTGCTTGAAGTGCCCTATATTGTATATATAGAAATAACAATATTAAGAAAAAAAGATTTTTAAGATTTTGAATATAGATTACTGATTCATGCAGCCCGGAATGTAAAATTGGTCAATGTTTAGATTGTTATAAAATGTTGTCTTCTTTACTTGAAATTACACTTTGTGCTGCTTGCAAAAATATTTGGATTCTGCTTCTGTTCAAGTAGTGAAAGAGCTTTAAACTTCAACTAAAAAACACATTTGGTCAAAATTATTTTGTGTAGCAAAACCATCATAAGTTTTTTTTTTTCCCTAACATTTTATATTTCTCTTCATAACCTATTATTTGATGTTTAACTTATTTTCAAGTATTCCTCAATTCTTTGAGAGGAACAATGAACAAGTATTGTATCATCACCTTGTCCAATATCAACTAGACGTGAAATATTGTTTCATGAAATGATTCTTTCACATTACATGTATATCTTTCTTTCTTTTACCTGCAGTAATGAATTGGTTAAGTACATTTTGATATTCAGATATTGAAGCAGTATAAGACATGAATGTGGGTCCAACAATGTATCTTTGCATCAACTTGCAGAAAAGGTAACTAAGATGCAGATGGTTTAATGTCTTATGCAAACTATCATAATCGGTCCAGAAAACTTAGCTTAGAAAAAGATAGTTTCATGGTTAATGGTCAATGATGACCATTGACAATAATGTTAGTGTTATAAAACAAGGATTGATTTATAGAGTGCACGATCATGTTACGCTTTTCTATGCACTGTACAAAGAGGAGATGGAATATAACTAACATTTTTGAAAGAATTATTTAGGATATATTGAGGAGATTTTTGTCCATGTTCTGACATCAGAGTGAAGCATTGATAGATTTGTTGATATTGAAACAGCAGACACATACTTCAAAAGACTGTCATAAAAGACTAGTGACATTTAGAACATTTACCTGACAGTTTGGTGCAAGAAAATATTGATATGGAAGTCCAGTTAAAAAAAAACATATTTAGTTTCAAACAAACAACCGCAAATCAAAATGAGTTTTATTAGGGTATGCATAATATGTGATGTGATGTAGTATGATCGAAATATTTTTATAGCGTAATCTATTGTATTTTTCATTTATTAAACTAGAGATTTGATTTTCCTCTCTGGGATATGTCAAAGGAACCAGGAAACCAACATATTTGGTGGTTCCGATGCACTTTTTCATTGTTGGTTGATTTTCAAGTTTCATTCTAACTGGCATTACATACCATGATATATTCTAAATAACATATTCATAATATTCAATAAAACAGAACCTGTTGACAACACTTGTATGATGCAAACAATGTAAACGGTTGCACATTTATCAGTGTTTTAATATAAATCCCACCTACATGACATCACTACCAAACCAATAGATCACATATACGGACCATAACTTATTTGTGTACAACATATGATATGTTATTTGCAAGTTTTTTTGAAGCATTCTCACATTAAGACATTCATATTAGAGATAGAACCTGTTGACACCATAGGCGTGTACTCAATAACTGACAAAGAAAATACAAGTATGATGCAAACGGACATATGGTTGCTATAAATTTATCACTTTTTCACTAAGCAATATGACATCAAACACTAAAACAATAGGGAACACAAACAGACAATGGGTTATCGTGTGTACCACATATGACCTGTGCGGTATCTAATGTATTGTCCTTGAGTTACTGAAAATTCTATGTTTTTTTATGCCTCGAACATGTACACACCACCTAACATCATAAATAAACCAAATATGAACAAACCAGACATACATTTGTTGATATATGAGCATTTCAAGATTTTTACATTAAGCCACGCCTACTCATTGATATGCATATGATATCACTACCAAAACAATAGGAAACATCCACAGATCATGGACTATCAGTATTCTAAATATGACATGAATTCAATTTATCGTTCTTCAGATATCGTGTTAACAAGCTCTTTTCAACAAAATCATATGAAGCCCTGCCCACTATTCACATGAGTGAAATTCAACATTTTGGTACCATGTACATGTACACACACTAGCTAACAACAAAATCACACCACATATAAAACAAACCAGTCATGCGGTAGTTAAAATATGAGCATTTTAATATTTTTACATTAAGCCCCGCCTATTAATTGATATGCATATAACATCACTACCAAAACAATAGGGTATATCTACAGACCATGAGCTATCAGTGTTCCAAATATGACATCAATGCAATTAATCGTTCTTGAGATTAAGAATTTATCGTTCTTGTGTTAACAAGCTCTATTCAACAAAAAAATATTCAGCCCGTACACTATGCATGTTAATGAAAATACATTTTTATACCATGAGTATGTACACACCAGCCAACATCATAATTAAGCCAAATATAAAACAAACCAGACATACAATTGTTAAAATATGAGCATTTCAAGATTCTTACATTAAGCCCCACTTACTCATTAATATGCATGACATCACCACCAAAACCGCACGCATGCACATGCAGATACATACACATAAACATGCATAGATACATACACATACATACATACTTACATACATACATACATACATACATGCATGCATGCATGCACATGCATGCATACATACATACATACATAACATACATACATACATACATACATACATACATACATACATACATACATACATACATACATACATACATACATACATACATACATACTTACATACATACATACATACATACATACATACATACATACATACATACAAACATACGAACATACATACATACATACACATGTCAGCATAGATTCCTTCTGCTATTGCATTGGAACCAAATATAAGTAAGCTGCTCTCATCACACATGTACCTACTGTGGTGTAGCGATTATCATACATGTCTACAAACCACGAGGCCATGGGTTCAAGCCTGGGTTGGGTAGACCCGCCAGTGCATCACAACTGGTTATCAAAGGCCGTGGACATTGACTTGGTTGTCAATGTTATGTCTGTCGGTACGTCGTACCTGTGTTCTCGTCCGGGTAGTATTAAGCGTTTCGTGATAGCATTGTTACTATCATAACCGAATACGCAGGCAACGACCCCGTCATTGTAATTGTGTGTTCATTCGTCGTCGTCGCCACACATGAAATGAAGGGCAGTTCCATTAAAGACGCCAACACTTTGTATTTGTGTGAATAATTAGTTGTGTTATTTCATAAAACTTTCGAATACTCCATTTAAAACTAATTTCATTTAAATGTTTATCTGATGCCTGGTCCATTAAAGCAAACAAACAAATGAAGTGGAATATTCCTGTAGTCCAAATCAAAATATAAAGGAGCACGTGTACATATGGAAGATTTAAATGAATTGCTTATTATGATGAAGTTGAAACAAGACTTAAATTTGAAACAAAAAAGATCAATAAATTATACTATCATACAAAATATTTTCTTTGACTTTTCTTAACTTTTGTGTGAATGTTTGTTTTTGTGAATCATTTATTCCTTAATCAGTTAATTATTTATCTGTAAATTCATCTTCCCCACACAAGGATAGACATACCGCTTAAAGATACTTCACTATTAGAGATTAAAATTGAATCTCACCTTTTCCAAGGTTGTAGATATTTTTCTGTCGTGGCCCTCAGGCTCGACAGGTCTAGTATTGCAAACTCCATGCTCAAAATCCGCCATCTTTTAATTGAGAATTATTTAAAAAAAAAATCATTTAATGAAGAGAATATGGACTTCAACTTAAGTGCTATTCATTGTAGATTGTATTTGAATGGTTACGACGCTGCAATAAATTTCAGCAATGCTAAGTAAAAAATTTATGGCGTTGTTTTTATTGACGAAAAATTCCGGTGCCAATCCGATATTTTAATATCCACCTCCAAAACGTGATATGAAGAATGGTATCGTTTAGATATTTTTACTTAATCAGAAACATAATAGAAAATATTACACCCAAATATTTTTGGAAGAGTCACAAAGAGATAGTGAAGGAGAATGCTATTATTGGAAATGAACGAGGCTAGTCTAACCGGAAACTTCAACATTTAAGTTAAGAAATTGTTAGCATGGGTACGTACGCCACTTTCCATTTGCTGAAGTTATCTTGCAACCTGAATCTGAATCTGAATAGTTTAAGGTAAAAGTAATGGAAACTTAAAGTAAAGCGCACATTGCTATATAAACATTCAATAGTGCTTTGCAAATTTACAGGTATGAGGAAAAACACCTAACAAGTTTAGTAGTCTTAAGTTTAGCTTTAAAACAGTTTAGACTTGGTGAATGTATATCAATGTTTGGTGGTCTGTCAGTAAAGCATTTTAATCTTTTAGTGTTTCAACAGTTAGGGAAAGAAGAAGAATTTCGTTTTAGCATAGGGAACGTGGAAATTTAGATAGCATGAATATTTCTTGTATTGATTATTACGTGTGGGACTAAGTTATCATTATCAATGGCGATGATTGTTATTGATTTTACATAGCATATGGAAGCAGGTGTTCTTTTTTCTTGTTTTTAGCAAGGGCCAATCTATTATTAATAACCTCTTTATTCATTGTATCTATTCTATTTTATGATCAATTTGTTCTACCTACATAACCTTCTTATGTTTCTTTGTTTATCGTTTTTGAGGAAACTTACTGAGGGCCGGTTCAGATTAGGGAGGACAGAATAATAGAGGCACGTATGAGTTAGAGGCACCTCAAAAATGGTTCCCCGGTTGCTTGCATGCTTTATTTTGATGACAAATTGTTAAATTATTCACATAAATTTGAAATTTTGTTCATTTTTGGTAACAGTTCCTGAATTTTTTTCGAAATTGACATGCTTTCCTGGAAAGTGAAGAATTTTCCTGGATATTGAAGAACAATTCCCGGAAATTGAAGATTTCACGAACATGCAGAAAATTTCTCGGAAAATGAAGATTTTCTGAAAATAAACGGAGATTTCCTTAAAATTTCGCAGAAATTAAAGAAAAGTTTTTGAAAATGAAGAACAAATTTCTGAAAATTAAGAAAAATTCCTGTCTATTCAAGGAGAATTCCCGATTTTTTTATATTCTTTTTTCCATGTAGCTTGGGCAAAAAGATAAAGGCCTATTTCAAAATTGTTTTGTTTTGAAAAATCATCGTGGTTCCCATGCGCGCATGGCCCTGATGATAAAAACTGTACCTTCCGATTGTTGCCCTTGAAAATTTTGGTCCAAAATTGACATTTTTGATGAAGCCTGAACCAAAATGAAAGATGTTTGATCGAAAATGGGAAGATTTTTGGTGCAAAGTGTAAAAGGTGTATTCCTAAATTAACGATAGCTCAGTCGATACGATTGCAAAAAATGCCACACGTGGTTCATTTGATATTTCAATCAATTATATTCATGGCTTCCACATAATTTGGGGAGGTGAGGTGAGAGTAAGCCCCAATAACCCCCTTAGATACGTCACTGCTTTCTTTATTATTATCAATGCAAAAAATGGAATGCCACGATAGCCCTTTTAAAAGGGTGTTCTTGTCGTTTTAGGTTACTGTAGATCTGATGGAGACAATTTTTAATTGTAATAATAGACAGACTTACTAACAGCCTGCAAGGTACACATGAAGGTCCTGCATTCTTGTGTTATCAATCCAACAATTTATTGTTTATTTTTGTCAGTGACAAGATTGGAAAGTATCAAAGTAATATTTAAAAGACTTTCTATGATATCTGACAGCCCAGACAAAAGTAATGCCTAATGTTGACATGCTTAATCTTTAAATGGTTTGATAAAGATGAGGGGAAATAGTAATGCATCATAGGTTGTAAAATTTGATGTGATTGAAACAACAGGTGCTACAATGATTTCATTGAAAAGTGTAAAGCAGATTTTACAGGGATGGAGGAAAACCACATTGTGTTAGAAGTTTCCTTTCATTCCATTATTGATGTATGTCTGTTGCAGAGATACATTTTCCCTTAAAAATGACAAATTCTTATCTTAGGTTAGATATCCTCATTGAGTTGGGGATTGTGTAGTACTGTGGTGTTCCCACATTTGGTGAGTTTGAGTTATTGGGTAATACCACTTTCATAAAGCCTCAGATAAGACCCTGTATTCAAGATTCAGCCTTTCCTGAAAACGGTTCATTCACACACAAGAGTGGATGGTATTCGGTGAAACTCAATGCTGAAGTGGAAAACTTGAAGTGACTGAAAAACCCAATTTCAATTTGGAATTTCTTAAGTACCTCGGATCAGTTAGATTACCGTCAAGCACATCCACATGAAAAGAGTATCACAACATTGGCAGATGGTGACAAGGAGACACAGCACAGATCTCTTGACTACATCACTTGCACGCCTTATAGTCACTCCACATGAAAAGAGTATCACAACATTGGCAGATGGTGACAAGGAGACACAGCACAGATCTCTTGACTACATCACTTGCACGCCTTATAGTCACTGTTCCCAATCATTTTACTCCTCCCAAGCCTTCCCTGTGATTGTTTGTGATAGGTGCCCCTACCCTCATAAAAGTGCTTTAACGTTATAGGTTATCCTCGCTCCCGCGGTAGGGACTTCTTCTCAGCGATGTTACATTATGTATATCCCTCACGTGATCTTCTATTGGTCAAGGTTTTATTCTCCCATGGGGTGCTTGGTGACAGTGCCCTTCATGTCCCACCCTTCAATATATATTCCCTCCTAACTGACAGTTTGCCCCACATTGCACATAAGAATAACCACTTGAACGCATGACAGACTGACAGACAAGACTTATTCAAAGCTGGAATGTTAATTCAACCGAGTCTGAAGTACCATGTTACACAGGTGAGTTATAAAAGTTTCAGAGGTAAGAATTCTTACCAGGGGTGTAACAGGGGTGGGTAATGAGCAGAGACGTTGCTATAGGAGGGTTTTTGGGGCGCCTCACCACAAAAATGGAATGCCAGTTGGAAAATGAACATAGCAGTTGAAAATTCATCTGTTCCTCTTGATGCACCCCCATAAATCCACCCAATTGGGAAACTGATGCATCTACCCCTCCCCCTCCTCATTTAGAAGATCCTGAACTAAATCAGAATACCCCAGTGACGTCCTTGTTAAGAAAACACAAGTGACTTGAGGGTAAAAGTGCCAGCATATCAGGTTTGTGCTTCTATTCCCAGGGGTCTCTAACCAATGAGGCGCCAATTTTAATGGGTAAACCTCCATATCATACCAGTGTGATAAAAGTGTTTGTGTGCATCTTAACATAAAATATACGAGGCCTAAGCAATGTCATATTGTAAATACTTAGATAAAGGTCCCGAACACAATTTCCACCATGAACGATAGTTACGCCACTGATTACTCAAACAAAGTGAGTAGTTCTAGACTCCCTCCCAAGACGAAGTGCTCAAATTTAGCCCAATTCTGAAAAAATATATAAACAACAAAGATTATCCCAATTTGTGAAGAATTCCTGTGAAAAGTAGGGTTTCCTACCCCCTACCCACCCTGTGGCCACGCCACTGACTACAGAGCATGTAACTTGAAGTGAGTGCAAGTCGCATGCTATGTATACGAGAATGGCTAAAAATAAAAATAAAAATCAACTTATTTTGGGAGGTGTCCCTTCACAATGGTGTGTTCTAAATAACTAACAAGGGGAGTAATTATTAAACAGTGCTGGACTTATGGGGGAAGGGGGAGGTGTGGTACATGATCAAAAATGCACACCTTTTGCCAGAAAATAATAAAATAGTAATGAATATAAACAACTTATTTTCCAGGCAAAATATGAAGCTGAATTGGGGCCCCCAGAGCCCCTTCCCACTAACTTTCAGAAAATTGTGTTCAATTGTTGGTTGATAGGAATTTAAAAAAAAAGAATGACAAATTGTAATAAATGTTATACCTCATATTAAATGAAAATTGGGTCCGTATCTAAACTTGACAGTTATATATATATATATATATATATATATATATATATATATATATATATATATATATATATATATATATATATATATATATATATATATATATATATATATATATATATATATGTATATATATATATATATATATATATATATATATATATATATATATATATATATATATATATATATATATATATATATATATATATATATATATATATATATATATATATATATATATATATATATATATATATATATATATATATATATATATATATATATATATATATATATATATATATATATATATATATATATATATATATATATATATATATATATATATATATATATATATATATATATATATATATATATATATATATATATATATATATATATAATATATAAAAGGTGTTAAACGCTTATATGACAGGTACACATCTCGAAATTGGGGTATGAAATTACTCTTATAAATCGCAAAAAAAAGTTTTTCTTGATATACAATCGATTCTAAGCGTATTTTGTAAACCTCGAGCGTTTAACTTCCCCTCCAATAGTACCACTTGTTCTTGAGAGGTAGGAGCCCTATAAAGATCGTCTATTGACGTTGTACATCCGTTTTACTCAATGCGCATGCGTTATAATCATGACGTTTAATTCAAGCCGACAGCGGGTCTAATCGAATTAGGATATAACTTTTCTAAGGCTCTTGGTTTGTGATTTGTCCTAAAATGAATTTGAAATTATGTTTACCATAGTTTAAACAACATTTAGTTTTACTTCGCGAATTGGTAAGTTGTTTTTTTGTGATTTTTATCATTTTTTGTATCGATCGATTGTCAAATTTATCACGAATTTTTATCTTTCAAAGGCTGGTGTGCAAAAAGTGGTGCTCACATCGTGACATAAAACACTGTTGTTAATTCTTAAAATATTGTATCTTGTATCATGTATCCATGTGTTCTTCGGTTTTAGAGCAAATTACTCTGATCTAAAAGAGAAATTAAATGGGAATTCATCACTCGAATTCAAATTGTTGTCACGTGATTTAAATTAAAGTTTTCGGGTCAATCGAGATCATGTTTCCGACTGTTTGAAATCTAAAAGAATAATAAGCACATGGAATTTCTAAGTTTGTTGCCCTTTTATACGAAAAACGAACCCTCTTCAAATTCCTGGCTACAAGCACCTGAAATTTTACAAATGAGAGCGCAAAATGTTTGTGTGAGAGCAAATGAAGTGTTTATTGATTTCATCTCGAACTACGAAGGCGAAGTTCCGGATATCTATTCTGTATTCTCTGACTCAGTCATCATCATTATTAGTAAATTATCATATCAGGAAGGCCAAGGTTATTTATCCCAAAAACAAAATGTTGGACAACTCGTAAAAACTCGGTCATACTCGGGAAACCTTCACATCATCGTAACTTATTTCATACTGCACCTGGAATCGGCATGTTCTTGGCATTTAAACTACGAAGTGATGTCGTGTCATTGTAAGTTACCCAAGAGTTTTGTTCATACTTATAATGACCCTCTTTTAACGGGATAAGTTGTAAAATTACTGATCACCATCTTTCGTTGGTGAAGTTGTAATTTTGTATGGTATTGCAAGCGCAGATGATATTGTTTTATTACTTGTTCTACATGCAGTTCTACGCACATTTAGAAATATGCGCAATTGTTTAGGTTTGTTTTTTAAACTGTTATTCATTGTTATTCTTATAAACTCTTAAATTTCCTGAAGACTCGCGAGTGGTTCTATTTTTCAGCAATTAAGCAAAGAGCTTCCACACATTAAGCAACCTAAAATTCCACAATATTGCGTCGTTACAAATGTTCAATGCCCAAAGAAACGTTAACATAATTATTTTTCCTCCCTCAACTGAATGTCTGCACATGAGAAATATAAGCCAGCGTCAATGTATCATGATATGTTACGCTTATATGATTAGCCTAAGAAGTTTTTAAAGTTAATGAGAATTCATCAGAATACATCAGTGATCGGTGTCCTCGGATTTCCCGTTGCCTTTTGTCATTGATAAATTAAGTTAATTACAATTACAGAAATATCTCTAAACATTAAACGGTCAAAAAGTAATATTTAAGACAAACTGCATTACCGAATTGTAGTGGTGTGTGCTTATTACACGATGGAACAATACCAGGACAGGAATATCTTTACCAATCTCCTCAATCAAATTTATCGTAAAATTTGCCTTTTTCGAAACCTCTTTCCTCGGGGTGTAAAAGTCACATTTGCCCACTGTTACACTGTGAGTGTTAGTCTCTTCCCTTCGCAATAAGGTAGCAGGGTGATTCACAGTTCCGGCGTGACTGAAGATAATAGCATTTTGAAGGAAATTGTGGTCGGTCTATGTACTCTCGAAGTAACAAAATATTTTGTATAGTTGATAAAGCCCATGTGTTGGCCTATTTTCACATTGGCTTCAGTCAGTTACTTGTTTACTATATATCTTTCGGAAGTTGTGGAGTTAACGTGAAATCGTCTTCACATTATAGGCATGGAAATGAATACAATGTATGGAAGGATATTTCTAATCTTTTGCAAATACTTTCCTTACAATAGAAAGTATAGAATGACGGTAGTCTGATGTATATCATTAGACCTACGGTAGATATAAGTAGGTCTACCTAACTCACAAAAAGTTGCATACACCCAATGTAGAGCAAAGCTCCACGAAAAACCTAGATTTTGAAAAGCACATTTTGAAGTGTACTTACCAGTACGTTCTCCTTATCGAGGCGAACAT
>JAIGNY010000566.1:1635000-1660000 GCA_020152595.1 Chiridota heheva | reverse complement strand
ACCGCCGACATCTGGCCTACATCCTTCTGATCACACTGTGAAATTAATTTCCCAAATCTTAAAACAGATAGAACTCGATATGAAATTTACCTATTTTCCCGAATTTTGTTTCTCAATATCTTGATCTAGAATTCACAAATTATGCAAATTGTCGTGGCTGCAAAGTTAAAAAGAAAAGGAAAATAAAGAGTATTTTTTTAAATCCTGTGCCCCTCCCCCAGATCTGTATTCAATCATCTTCCGCCAGCCCTCACATGGAATCAAAATACTTTGATCGTCATTAGAAATTTTAAATAATGAAAGTGCGCTCACTAAATTTGTACCTAAGTTTTCTTCCAATATCCCTGCCAAATCTCTATACGTTCGCTTGGGTATGTGTTGCAAATTTGATGGAAATGTCGTAGAACAGATATTTCCGAAGTTTAAAAGCACACGAATCGTGCTTACGTATATACGCTAAAGCGTGGTGTTCAGTTGTGTACAAATCCTTGCATGTTTTCACCGATAAGATGTTCCGCATGCATGTTTAAAATGCCCAAATAAACAGCTAACTTGGCGTTATGATGAAAACTAGTCTCTCCCAAATATTCTCCCCTTCCCCCAACCTGTCCGTAGCAGTTGCGTAGTGGCAGGGGGCCAGTAGGAAACTGCGACTCAGTTAAGCTTTCTGAGGGGGTACCAAATGCTCACAGGGACGCAAAAATTGTCCTGCGAATATATACTTATATACTTTTTATTCCCAACTTCTGCAATTTGTATCATTTACAAAACAAATATTATAAATGTTTTCTCCCAAAGCCAGAGGGGTAGGATCCGGGGGCACGTGCCCCCACTTTTCCAAATAATGGAAAAAGTGCCCCTCTTCCAAGTAAAAAGTTCTCCTCTTGCAAGTAAAAAGTAACCCATTTGCAAGTAAAAATGCCTCACTTAAAAAATAAAGTGCTTTTGGAAATTTTCCTTTTGAAAATAATAAAGAATACCCATGGATTACTGTTTATGATGCAGGAACTTGGGCAAATATGGCCCCATTATTCAAAAATATCAAAGAATCATGGCGGGTCCCTGCACACCCGGAGCGCGCCCCCTTAAAATGACAGAAAATTGGAACAAATTGTGTTAAACTTTCTATTTCTCTAATTAATTTTCTAAACATTATCCCAGAAGTGGGCTAAATTGAACACTTTGCCTTGGAAGGAGAGATGGAAGGAAAGCACCACTTCTAATTGAAATGCATGAATCCGCTCCTTAGTGTCCTTCCAAATTCGTGCCCCACTCCTTCCTTCACTACCCCCACCCACCTCCACTTTTGAAATCTTCCTACCCCTCTGCTCAAAGCGTTATTCTTACATCAAAAACATAAATATCATCATCCCTGGACCGCAACTACTGTAACATGACTAAAGACACACAGTCAATGGAATCCTACATTTGAACATTCGGTCCAAAATCTATATTTTGTTGAACTAAGTTTAGTGTGGAATTGACACGATTTTAAGCAATTCTCTTCTACCAAAATCACGCACAAAACGCTGCGGCTTCTCCCCCTGGACGCCTACTAGGCCGCTAGGACGTTAGTGAGATAACATCTCACTCTGTATGCCTTACAAACTACGCACTACTTGCAATACAGAGTGAGACTCCGTCATATCGGTCTTAACGTGGAAATCGCCTCAGACGTAAAATCGCGACAACACCGTCTATTTACGCCACCTGTTACACTGTAGTTACTGTACTTACGGCACATAAAAATATATAATTAACTTCCCCTATTATTGCTGTTAATCTTGTCAGTAAATAAAACATGTCGGAAATCCTCAAATGATTAAAAATGGGTAAAAATGTAAGCCAATATTGCACACTCCTTTCAGTTCAACCGTACGCTCTTGGAACTTTTTTTTTTTTTATTTAACTAGGGTGCACAACACCGATACGCGTAGTAGTAAATATAACGCCAGCAAACTGGACACGCGTCCCGCCGCGGCCGCGCCGGTGCACGGCATGATTTTTTTATAAGGCCGCAGATAGCACTGTAGTTATTTTTTATCAAAATGGATTAATTATAGATACCTGTTTTGTTGATGGAGCAGTATTTCCCGAGCAGTATTTCTGAAGAACGCTTAATCTAGAAGAAATAAGACAGTACGATCTGAAAATAAGGACACTTTTGCAAGAAAGTATTTGGGGTATGTAATATGTTAGAACTGCAATGTAGATCATGAAAGTTCTTAAAAAGTTTTTTGTTGTTTTACGAAGGGTCCTAGTTCCTCTGTTACGCGATTTTGGAAGAAAAATTGGGGACAGCTTTCTAATATCTACGCCGAACCAGAGGAAGACCCGTAGCAAGGAAATTGAAAGGGGTGGTCCGTTTTTCGCATGACAGGACAACACACATTACAATTTCAGATGCTTAATATTCTTTTAGATTTCAAAAGGGCACTTTCTCAACAAATAGGGTTCGTTCGTTCTTCGTTTGATCTGTTGATCGTTTTGTTTTTTCAATACGAATTATAGCCTTATACTTATATAGACAGAAAAACTATTCTAAATTTATTTTTCGTCGAACAAATTTGTCTAACACCCTGCGCTTGAAGTCTAGTAATGCCCCTGCATGCACGGTTGAGCAGAGGACAGAAATAATCCAGAACAGAATCACAACTTGCGAATTGCAGATGTTTATAACACTTTAATAGAACTAAGGCTCCTTTTTTCCTGTTTCAGATCCTCATTGAAAATATTAAATAAAGAAAGTGCCGTGCTAAATTTGTTACCCTCATTGACCTGAATTCCTTCCAACTCCCCTGGGTATAGCTGGAAGCGCAATCTCCCCTCCCTACCGCAACTACAATTTATTTAATTTCAATCGGCCTGAAAATTGCTGATGGCCCTTTTCTTTTACTATTAAATTTGCACTCACGAAAGTTAGAAAATCAGAATACGAAGGCAGGCCCGTATACGTCGAGATAAGAGAAATGGATGCACTTAAAAGTTGAAAGTCGATCGACGGGATCAAACTACATTGTTAAGCAGTACTTATACAACATCCGAATGTTCCAAATTTGTCTTTGTGCCGACTTATTCATGTACACTTTGAAAAAACTAAATAAGAAAGGAATTTGAGTTCCCTCAAAATCAATTCACCATGCAGAAGTTCATTATTGAGGGCCGTACATAATTAATAAATACTAATAAAAATAATAACAACAACAATAATAATAATATTAATGATATTGATAATAATGATAATAATAATAATAATAGTAACAATAATATAATAGTAATAATAATAATAATAATAATAATAATAATAATAATAATAATAATAATAATAATAATAATAATAATAATGATATTGATAATGAAAATATTGATAATAATGATAATGATAATACTAATAATAATAATAATAAGAAGAAGAAGAAGAAGAAGAAGAAGAAGAATAATAATAATAATAATAATAATAATAATAATAATAATAATAATAATAATAATAATAATAATAATAATAATAATAATAATAATAATAATAATAATAATAATAATAATAATAATAATAATAATAATAATAATAATAATAATAATAATAGTAATAATAATAATAATAAAAATAATAATAATAATAATAATAATAAAAAAATAATAATAATAATAATAATAATAATAGTAATAATAATAATAAAAATAATTATAACGGAAATGGCTCATGTATTGTCCTCGCTTCAAACGTCACTGAATTTGTAAAGGGGTGAAGGGATTCATAACAGAATTCGGGCAATGGTCTCCCGTCCTTCCTCCCTCCCCCTCCCCCTCTCCTCCCGAGATCGACGGGCCCCTTGACTATTTCCATCTTTGAAGATGCGCCCTTGATCGCTCATAAGGCGGAAGGTAATAAATCACCAAAAAAAGGGAGGTTTGTTTTTAAAACGTTTCTTGTATGTAGGCCCTCAGGCCCGTAGCCGGAATGGGGTGGGGGGTTAGTCGTTATTCAGAGCGAACAACCCCCTTTTTTTGAGAAAGTGCCCTTTTGCACCTGTAATTTCAGTTTGTTGACGGTCCTCTTATACGAAAAACGAACGTCCCCCCCCCCCTCTTCCCTACCGCTTCCTTATATTCCTGGCTATGGGCCAGTCCCTGGTTCGGCGTAGATATACAAATAAAAATAAAAGCTGTTTTTAATCCGTGAGAACAAAGTTTACAGGATTGCAAGTGAATTTAGCAATTCAGAAAGTTGCCGATCTGACTTCTTATTTTATTTTAATCTCCCCTTAAAGTTCATTTCTTAGCATACTTCTTTTAGAGTGCATAGGGTGTTTTGATTTGTTTTCAATATCTCTGATGGATTTAGCATTTGATTTAAGAAGTGCTTTGGATTAGGCCTACTATATATTCGGAATAAAATCGGCAAGATAAGAGTAAGTTGATTATCTTTTCTTTGGAGTTTCACGTTTTCCTCTAAAACGCGCAAATACGTCCAGCAGGCCAGGGGCAGACTGGGGGTTAAAATTGTATCGGTCGAGGTGCTCTAACTGCTAACGGGGCGCCATGAGGGACTAAACTGGGGAGAGTCTAAGCCCCTCCCCCCTCCCGCGTGGGCCGCCCGGCGTTTTTTTTTTCACGCTTTGTAAGCCATATTATACATTATTCGAAGCGGGGGGCGACACCAGGTGGGGGCATCGATAATTGACCGATTGACCAACTAGCCAGTCCGCCCTTAAACATACAATCAAACCAATTAAATACGATGTTGAATTAAAGTGAAACTATGAATGGTCTTGCTATTCTGTGCGAGAATTATAAGTTTATATTTCGGTGACAAGCGAGTCGGCCGTTCGATATCGAGAGTGTTAAAGGGCACGCAAATCCGACGGGAGACGCATTTGGGAACTCATTTCCGACTTATGTTTTCCCAGTTGTAAAATCGGAGTCCTTTTGGTCCGATCCAATTATTACTGACGGAACAGTATTGTACGCCACTGAATTCGTGAACGGGTGAGGGGATCGTGGTAAGCACGCTGGCCCGAATTTTCTTCCAAAATCGCATAACAGAGGAACCAGGACCCTTCGTAAAACAACAGAAAACCTTTTGGGATCTTCCATGAGCCGTATCTGCATTGCAGTTCTAATATATTACATACCCCAAATACTCCAATTTCTTGCAAAAGTGTGCTTATCTTCAGATCTTACTGTTATATTCCTTATAGTTAAAACTTTCTTCAGAAATACTGCTCGGGAAATATTGTTTCATCAACCAATCAACAAAACAGGTATCCATAATTAATCCACTTTGATAAAAATAGAAATAATAACTGCACTGCCATCTTAGCCTTATACAAATCATGCCACGCACCGGCGCGGCCGCGGCGGCATGTGCGTCCAGTTCGCTGGCGTTATATATTTATTAGTGCGTGTATATGTGTTGTGCACCCTAGTTAAAAAAAAAAATGAAAAAAGTTCCAAGAGCGTACAGTTGAACTGAAAGGAGTGTACAATATTGGAATGCATTTGTACCCATTTTTAATCAATTCAGAATTACCGGCATGTTTTAATTACTTACATGATTAACAGCAATAACAGGAGAAGTTAACTACATATTTTTATGTGCCGTAAGTACAGCAACTACAGTGCAACCGGTGGGGTAGACGATGTAGTCGCGATTTTAAGACCGATCGGCGATTTCCACGTTAAAACAGATAGGATGGAGTCTCACTCTGTATCGCATGTGGTGCGTAGCATGCAGGGCATACAGAAGGAGATGTTATCTCACTAGGTTTTGACAAGTTGTAGGGGAAACTTTATCATTACAGTCAATGGGATATTTTTTTATAAATACTTGTGTCGCCTCAGCCAGTCAGCGAAAATTTATGGCACTTATATTAAATTTTGTCGAGTATTTGTTGAAAAATGACAAAAAAATATGCTTTTCTCCCATTGACTGCAATGATAAATAACTGTTTGTTTTCCACTTTTGAGTGAAGTTTGAGATCGTCAAAAAAGCATTGTTACGTCGCCGTGCACCACAACATTCCCGGATGTCCGACCTCGACAATTGAGATAAACATCTCACCAGTGAGCGTGACGTCATTTGCCTTATATACTACGTATAGGCCGAAGGCCGAGGGACAAAATTTCCTATACATACATTGTGGGGGAAACGTGATGCGTTAATGGACGCCATACTTGTTCCAGCGTAATTTTTCGAAAAGCACGGTATTGAGGTGGTCAGTTCGACGTGGTTTTTATTTATATATATTTATATATATATATTTATATATTTATATATATTTATATATATATTCATATTTATATATATATATATATATATATATATATATATATATATATATATATATATATATATATATATATATATATATATATATATATATATATATATATATATATATATATATATATATATATATATATATATATATATATATATATATATATATATATATATATATATATAATATATATATATATATATATATATATATATATATATATATATATATATATACATCTACTTTAGATGTATACCTTACATTTATTGTTAAACCTGACAAATATTTGCTACTCTTATGTGCATCTACTTTAGACGTCTACCTGACACCTTTTTAAACCTGAAAAAATTGTCACTCTTATCTACTTCAGATGTCTGCTGGATGTTTTCTTTAGATTTTTAATCAATATCTTTAGCTGTCTAGTAGATATTATCCATCACAGTTAACCACAAGTATGAGGTATTGCTTTACACTGTAGTTGCCTGTTGGTCTGTTATACAACTGTAATATAGAAAACATATTATAGGCTAGTAATATTATAAAGTGTGAATGTAGAGCTCCATATCAAAAGCCTGTGTTTGTTTGTGTTGAATAATAGCTGATAGAAATGCATAATAATGCATGTGAGCAAATTGAAAGCACATATACCTTCAATAAGTTAATTTGCCTTCACCAAGAATTACCAAATAAAGATAGAACACAATTTGTTCAAACATGGTGAGCATCTGCAGAAAAAAATTATCATCTCTGTAAAAAATTAATATGTTTTTATACTAGTTTCAGTACCTAAAATGATCTTCATAGAATATTATCAAAACTCAAGTCTACATGCAAAACCCTGTTTATAATTAAGCATGTAAATACATATATTACATACATGTTCATTACATACTGTAGGCATTATAATTTTACCCTTCAGTAATTATATTCAGACAAATACGGAATGTATGTGACGATCTCATAATATATTTCTTGTAAAGATTAGGCCATCCTTTACAAAAAATGTTGCCTAACTACCGATGTACATTGTTAAAACAAGATGGGTTACTCCACACAAATAATTTTTTCTGCAAAAACCAGACATGATTGCCAAAATACATACTGATTTAAACTAAAATACATTCATTAAAAAAACAATCATGCACAACAAATGCACTATGTTGTGGTTTTTACATGTTACCCCTAATTCATTTTACGCCAAGTAATACTCAACGTTTGTTTTGATAACAATGGCCATCAACCTTTTTTTAAAGTTTGTTATAATTCTCAATGCAGGCAACAACTTTCAACACTTGTTATTATTGTACAGTATATACTTAATGAAACTTGCTTGATTCCAAATAAAAATGCCTTGGCAAACACACACCTATTGGCAGTTTCTAAATCACATATTGTATGCCTATATATGACCCATTGGATTGAGTTTAAATACTGTACACAACATTACAACTTATCATCCAATATGGAACAATGTAAAGATTAACCTTAAGATTTTACAAGTTGTTTAAATGCAGAAATTTTGAAGAAAAAAAATAGGCTAATATATCTAAAGGTATAAAAATATTTGTGAAATTGTAAATGAAATCAAAATTAAAACATGTATAGCATTATGTTTAGGCTAAGCTTAACAGTTGATTTGCATTTGGGTTGTTTTATTAGATTAATTGATTTGAAGTTAAACTACAATATCAAGTAGATTTGATAGGCCTACCGTTAAAAAGAAAATAAAGTGAGAAACATCTAGGCCGAGGTTGATGTCATAATGATATAGGAAAAAAGTATCAGTATCAAAGCCTATATCAGCTTGTTAGCAAAAATCTTTCTGTCACCATTGACACTCATTTGGCATCTTGACCAGTAAAGTTTGGAGCCATATGGAAACAAAGTTACACTTATTTCTTCATAATCTTGAATATATCATAATGATATAAAACAGGGAGTTGCCATTTTCTACTAGCAACTCCCTGTATAAATAAACTATCATTTTACATGAAGTGTAAATTATTCACTTACAACATATTTGTTGCAATAGCTACCTCAGTTTTTTGGTATTAACAACTTAAACTTAAGTTACTGAAATGATTGTATTCACTAAATTATCCTATTGTCAGCCTGATGAAATGTGCAATATTAACCAAAGGTTCTGTTATTTAAGTGCTGTTTATCTTTCAATGTTTCAAATACTTTTAATATTTGTTCTTGAACATCTTTTTGAAATAAACTATAAAATAGCTGTTAATGTTTAATGTAAAACACTGAATTTTTTCTTTAATATTAAGAGTTGGCTTAATGGCAACCCATGAAGAGTTTTAGCTTTAAAGCAATGTATTTATAATTTGCTAAGACAACTAGGCCTAATGAAAGTCATTGGATATATCATAATGATAATTTAACAAAAATTGAAGGAGTGAAATATGATTTAATAATAATTTTGTTCTACTATGAAAAATAAAACATTGCTGTGAGTTGTATTTACAGGGTGGTTGACAGTAACTTGCATATAACCATGACATTAACAAACGTAAATTGTAATAACTTGTCATTCCATGCTGAGGTAATTAATTTTTGATAGCAAATTTATGAAGAACTATGCACTCTCTTTTAGTAATTACTTCGCAAATGATTTATGAAGGGAACTAAATTGTGGTGTTTCCTTTACCTAAAATCAGCAAACTTTGTAAAGTGAAGCTGATGAAAGTATAGTAACTGCAATGGGTCTTAATGTTAATGTTTCTTTTTCTTATTTAATTATTTTTCAAGTTACTTTTAAATTCTTTGTTAATACATACAAATAATTGATGATGATTGATCTTCAGATTGCTGAAAACCTTTATCAATTTCATATTTCATTGAAGATATCAGGAAATGTTTATAAACAGGTATTTCTAAAGAAAAATATTAATAAAAACATGTATCAACGTATCATTATTATATATGCTTTTAAATCTTTTCATTTATAAAACTCTATGTCAATACATAATTTACCAACTGCTAGTTGCAGTGGCATGGCTATGGGGGTGGGAGTGGGGTATATACCCCATCTCCTACTTATCACATATTGGTTTGACTATGTGTTCTATAATTAAATCATACAACAAATCCTTTAAGCTACTTAAGCCTTGACAATCAAATCATCAACAGGGACAATTGAGCCAAAGTAAAGGGCAATTTCCTTCTTTAATTTTTCTTTTTGGGGGGTGGTGTTTTTTTTCTTCACCCAGAACCCCCTTTCATTTTCTGATTTTCATTCCCACGTATATTTTTTCAAGGCTAGTTGCTTTGAACTCTCACTCACACCTCTTTCCACATTTAAACTGTTGCCTGAAGGGCATTGGGATGTAAGTATTTTCCTACGAAGCAAAATATTTCTTACTTGAAAGAATTATTTGTGGAGCAAGTTAATCTAATTTGAAAGAGGACTTTAAAAGAAACAAAATAGTAAAGCACCCAAATATCTTATTCGGTTAAGGAGATAATTAAGTTTCAAGTTCTGTATTATTTGCTTAGAAACGACTGAAATCAGATTATTTGTGATGTCAGATTCCTCAAATTCTTTATGTATTCTAACACATTTTGCCTGCGATTTTGTGACTTAAAAACCATGTATATGTCAGGAAATTAGAAAAACAGAATCTAGGAAAAGTTTTTTGTATAATTTACCACCTGTACGAACAATCAAACAGTACAAACATTAAACTTGAATATCTCCTTAATAGAATAAGCTTTAGGTATTTTCTTCACCATTTTGTTTCTATTCAAGTTTCTCTTTCATATAAGAGTAACTTTCTTGACCATTGAACTAACCCTTTAACCAATGTTTAATGATAACAAATTGCTCATTATGTCAAAAGAGCCATACTGTATACGTTGAAAATAAATCTGCGAAAGAACTTAGCAATAAACTTAATAAGCATAAGGTTAAATTCTGCATTTGTGAATGCAATTTTTCTGAATATTAAGACAACACATAGACATTTCATGAAATTATTAACATTTGCAGTGGCTGAGTTTGCTTTCAGAAGTCAAATAGGTGATTATGTGGTGGTTAATCCCACGGTATCTGTGTGACTTCAAACGAATCTTTCACAAAATGTAATTATAAGAACCCTTTTCACAATGCATTATGCAACTAAAAAATATTTAACAATTATGAAGTTAACCCAATTTTCAAGTCTTTGACCATAAATATATGCTAAATCTTGCAGGCATGTCGAAAATCAAAGAAAAAATGATGATCTCATCATCTTCTGGAGCCAAATTAAAACAATATGAGACAACTTATATTTGATTGCAACATAGACTGTACGGGACAGCTACATAAATTTCTTTTTTATCTCTTATTAAGTTATAGTTGTTGATTCTAGGTTTGGCTAAGTTCCTAAAAATGATCTTAATACTCATTATCAAAATCAACTAATCTCTTTAAAACATGAGGTACATGATTAAAAAAGAAACAATTTACACCCAAAAAAATGAGAGAGGTATGCTGAATGTTACCTCTACACTAACTTTCCAGTACACTTGAACTGGATCAGGTTTTTGAACTGGAAATTATCAAGCTGTGTTTCAAATTGGTCCTTTCACTGAATTATCTCCTCCACTTTGCAAAATGATGAAAATGAAATACCAACATCTTGTGTTTCTGTCTTGTGTTAATAAGCTTACATAATCTTTTGTTATCATATATTGCTATGGATATATTTTCTTCACAAAATGGGTTTAGATATTTTAAAGTGTTTTACTATTATATATTTAAAATATCAATGTAACTGACAAAATATATTTTAAAGTTTAAATACTAGAGGTGTATGTATTTTGATAGTGATACTATTGATCATTTTCCAAATCTACAATAGCATTCTTATATTATGGTATTTATGAACAGAATAAACAAAAACACAATATTGAATCGATTCAATGGCTTGTTGATAGTCTCAGCTAATAAGACTAAAATTTGTTTAGAAGTTCAACAAAATCAACGTCCACCTTTTCAAGTTGGAAACCAGTTTTAATGGTAAACCAGAAACACCCATAACAGACCACAAAGCAAGGGTTTAAAAAATATAGGAATCTTATTGAGCGCATGAAATGTTTTTTAAGGAGTCTGAGGAGGAAAATATAATCCATCTTCTGACAATATAATCATCCAGCAGTGTACAAACTAGAAACTGCATCCAACAATAATAGCATGTCTTCTAGCTATCAAGGCTATAATTCTGTTTTGAGTAAATACACAGATATTTTTCAAAATGCATTGTACGATGTACATTGTGTCATCTACATTGTGCCAATGATGAAGTGTTCTGGTTCCTGTTGGCTCTTGATGCAATGATGACAAAGCAATTCCGCTTCTTTCTTCCTTATTAGAAGTCGTTTCTTTTAAATCTATTTTTAAAGAAACAAATTAGGGTTTTCATTTTCGACTAAATATCCTTTTTAAGAAAAACAATATAACAGAAAAAAAAAAAAAAAAGCAGCCCATAATACCTGGTTTGTGGAATAAAATATTTTGCAATTATCGAGTTTTTTTCAGTGAGTGCAGTAGTCCAGTGAAAATGGCGTCTGTCTCATGCTCAAAAGGTATAAAGATTGAATCTCAGACTTGGTGCTGTACTGTGTGTCATTGAGCATGACACTTTATCCCACTTGCTCCAGTTCACTCAGCTTTGAGATGAGTTTCGACAGGGGAATTACACCTGCGATAGACTGGTACCCCATCCAGGGTTGTCAGGAAGTATCATCCGTTTAGCACCATGGAAACCGGGTATAAGCACCAGCTATATAAGCCCTATAAGCTTGATGGGATCTAACTTTTTACCTAAGCTTTTTCCCGTTTAATGTTAATTGGGAAATATTTTTTACAATATGCAATATTATCTCTTTGACAGTGGCGGGAAGAACGTCGGAATCCTCACTCTTTTTCAAAGTAAGACAATAAAAAAACCCTACATTTTCAGAATGTCATTTTCAAAACAGTTTAAAGTTTGACGCAATTTAATATGTATATAGCCTACGGTCAGCATGCAAAACCTAACAATTATAACTGTTTACTTCAAACTATATACAAACGTGCAGAGGAGGCGGAAGATGTTGAATCTGGGAGGAGGCAGATCTGAGGACTACTTTCTATCTCGTATTTTCAAAGCAAGTAGCACAGCGGTAAAACTTATAGGGTTCACCCTGCTCCTCCCCCTCCCTTTCCCCCCACCGGAAAATTTCTGAACTTTTATCGGTCCTGCGTAAATTCCGGACAGGCCATTTTCCCCTTCTTATTTTTAATTTACAGCTTTAAAAATTCATGATGTTTTGGTTTAAAATTCAGTAAAGTATAGAACAATCTTATACCAAAATCTATAAAATTGTATAGATCATAAGCAGAGAAGTCTTGAAATCGGAAGGATTTAGACTTATTGATCATGATTAGCCAGTTGTATTGGTCATGAATTGTAATATATTAAATGTCTAAAATAATGTGAAAAACAAATAATGGGTCATTATAATTATTCACGAGGCCATTGTTTTTTTGCTGAGAATAAATGTAGCTCGGTATATCAGTATGAATTAGACCAGATGGCCCAAATTCATACCCAGCCTTCAGCAAGTCAGTGAGAAGGGTCCCTGTTTTTTTCCTTCTTCCAAATAGAAGTTAAAGGCGCTCCATGGGCAAAATGTTTGGTATTTTGCTTGATGTTTTTTTTTTCTTCAGTCTGTCAATAAACAGATAAAACATCAATTATAATGAGGGAACTTAAATATATTTCATTATTTTGAATAACACTTTTGTGTTTTCAGTCTGTAAAGGCACCTTTTAATCTTTACAAAAAGATAAGGGAGGGCACTTCAATTAATGTCGTGGCAATGTCCTGGAGTGTCGGGTCTAAATAGTAAATATTTCCCTGCATGGCCCATTTTTAAAGATGCCCCACTAATGAAATTTGGGGTGACTCGCATACTCTTGAAAGGCCCTTATTTGAAAGAGATTTTACAAATGATAAAGCTGGGAAAACAAAGGTAGGCAGAGGTGAAGGATTTATAGATATGAAAAGTCCAACATGGTGTCTGCATGTAGGGTGGTTGGGCCCCCAGCTTTGTCTTTAGGAAAAAGTCAGAATAGTGTATGCGCGCATACACGTGAAATATAACAATTTTAGTGTTTTTGTTTTCGTTTTTTTGTGTTGCTTTCTTTAATGAAAAAATCAAATAAAATTCTTTGAAGAATTTTTTTTTAATGTTTAGTTTGAATGGTCAGGTTTCTTCTCCTTAAAAAGGCACTTGTCCTCTTTGAAAGGGAACTTTTCCTTCTGAAAAAGCACTTTTTCCTCAGAAAGAGCTTTTTTTCTTTCTGAAAATGGGCACTTGTTAAACTGTTAAGAAAAGTAGGGCACGTGCCCCCTGTGCCTCCGGTTTCACGGTCTATGTATTTGTGCGATTATTCGGCATATAATGGTCAATGGTTCTTACCCTATTACCATTAACATCTTTACTACAATAAATGTACGTATATTTCTGTGTGCAGAATATTATCCCGACATTGTATTACATAGAACAATATTACCATGCTATTATATGAAAGTCAAAAGTAATATTGTAAAAATACATTGTCACAAAAAGATAAAAATAAATAGGTTTTGTAGAAGAGTGGTGATAGACCCTTTTTCGAGATTTAGTCTTCCAGGAACCGGGGAAAAGGTGTTCCTGGCGCAACTAGAAAGAACAATCTGCAGAGGATAACAAGGAATATGGAGGATGAATAGCAGAGAAACTGCAAGTATCTTAAATGGCAAGTTAACGTTTTAACATAAAAACAGTACAAGTCAACGGGAAGTCAACGTTTCTGACTGGCCAAGATATTTACACAAATACAAATAAACCAATCACGCTACGAAAGTGACACCTTATGCATCAGATTAACTGATGACGTAACAAGCAATTTTCTTGGGGCAAAATTCCCTCTTTTAAAGATAATTCAGTAGTCAAGCAAGCCAACTTATTCGCTTGTTTGGTTACACGTCACTTTCGGAATATGACGTCATTTTCTGAAGTATAACAAACCTTTGCGCGATACGTGGGCAAGTCCGTATGCGTTTACTGGGTGCGGACGTATGGCATGTAAACAAACACAGCCGATCGCTTTGTTTTGACTCCAATGCAGGGTGAATGCGTACGGTTGTTATACGATCTGGTGACATCAGGTCACATTTCCAACCAAGTGAATATGAAAGAAGACTTTAAAAGAAACAAAATGATAAAGAAAGCATTCAAAAATCTTATTCTGTTAAGGCGATATTTTAGTTTGGTATCATTTCTGTAAAAAACTGAAATCAGACTAATTGTGGTGTCACAGACTCAGATTCCTCAAAGTTTTTATGTATTCTACCACATTTTGTCTTGCGATTTTGTGGCTTTAAAACCATGGGATATGTCAAAGAAGTAGTAAAACTGAATCTAGGAAGGGATATCACCTAAAGAAAGTTAAAAAAAAAAAGAATTGAATAGTGAAAAAACCCCAAAACAATCTCTTTTTTAAATACATTAACAATTGTTAAGAATGTCAGGATAAGACGCCAACTTTCCATAATAGACTTACTACACCAGTCATTTTTACACAGATAAGAATGAGCTTTAAACTTGAATATGTCTTTAACGGAATAAGATTTTGAATGCTTTCTTTACTATTTAATTTTTTTTGAAATCCTCTTTCATATAAAAAGACATGCTTGACCACTAAACTAATTCTTTAAATATCTAAGTAAAACTATAATTTTTAGCACTGACAAAAGTGTCCCACATGGGGTCATGACCTTAATTATGACTTAATGACGTCTTTCATGACGTCATTGTGTGTAATTTTAGATTGCTTTCCACAATGATGAAAAAACGTCTTATTTATCATATATCTATCTTTAAGAGAGTATGGTAACATCTTAATGCTACTGATGACGTCAATAATTCATTATCAATAACGCCATTGATGACGTCATGAAGTCATAATGTTTTTGTAACTTTCAAACGGTTACAAACTGTACCGAAAAATATAAATGTGACCCTTTTTAGTCTCATCTCCAGCTTCTATTAACTGAGGTAACAACTGAAAGAAAAGGTATTGTCCCATGAATAAACTCTGAAGTGAACGCCGCCGTACTGGGAACGTCACTTCCGGTTGCCAATTTTACTTAATCGTATACAAAAGGAATGTACACAATTTTTTGTCTGGTACTTGGTACTACCGTAGGTTGTTTTTTGAGATGTAGAACTCTAAAATGGCACTTAAAATTCTCCCAGGGTAAACATTAATGTTGATATTTTCATTTAAACTCAATTTTTCATGTTTTCGGGTCTCCCAGGGTTTCTTAGGGCCATTCTCTGGCTCGTCACACACCTAACGGCAAACTTTGGGGGTCTCCCAGGGATCCACTGGGATATTCTCGGGCTCCTCAAACACGTAAAGTATCAGACACTGTTCCCAGCAGACCCCTGGGGTCTCCCAGGGTTTCGCTGGGACCATTTTTTGGCTCGTCACACACCTATGGTTGGGCCACCTGCTCAGGAGTCTTCATCCATTTGTTCTCTGTCTCATCACCCACGTTACATACCAGAGTATTGGCCACCAGGAAGCCCCTGGTCTCCCAGGGTTCCGCTAGGACCATTCTTTGGCTCGCCACACACCTTAAGAACAAGATAATGGGCCACCTGAACACCCATGGGGTCTGTCAGGGATCCGCTAGGACTATTGCTTGATTCGTCACACTCATTATGTACCAATGGGCTAGCTGAAAACGCCTGAGTTGTTCTCTGTCCCACGTGTATGATCCATGACGTTTCCCATTTTTCAGCCATTGGGCACCCCTGGCTTTTCCAGGGATATACTTGGGTCATTTTCTGGCTCGTCACATCTGCGAGTGTGCAGCTGACCTACCAGAAAAATGGGCCACCTGCACACCCCTGGGTCTCCCAAGGATATGCTAGGGCTATTTTCTGGCTCGTCACACCTGCGGGTATGTAGGTGGCGCACCAGAAAATGGGCCACCTGCACATCCTGGGTCTCCCAGTGATCCTTTTTCTCTATACACACGTAATCTTCCAGTGGATGGGCCACCGACAAACTCTTGGGGTATCCCACGGATCCACTGGGGCCATTCTCTGGCTCCTTAAACAGGTTACGTGCCAGAGAATTGTCCCAGCAGGGATCCCATTGGGCCGCAAAATGGCGCATCACAAGCATAACGTACCAGATAATCGGCAACCAGTACACCCCTGAAGTGTCCCAGTTATTCCTTAGGGCTGTACTTTGGCCAGACAATGAGCCACCTGCACATTCCTGGGATTCCCCAGAAAACCCTCGGAGTAGTTCTTTGGCTCGTCACATACATAACGTATCAGAGAATAGGCAACCAGTAGACACCTGGGGTCTCCCAGATACCCGTTGGTTCCAGCAAATACCCAGAGTACCCAGGGGTTTGCTGAGGAGACAGAGAATGGGCCCAAGTGATCACTGGAGATCCCAGGGGTGTGCAAGTGGCCAATTTTCTCTGGTACGATAGGTATGTGACGAGACAGAGAATAGCCCAAGCAGATCCCTGGGTCTCCTAGGGATCTGCTGGGCCAATTATCTGGTATGCAATCTGTGTGACTAGCCAGAAAATGGACATAGTGGGTCCCCGGGGACCCCAGGTGTTTGCTGGTGGCCCATTCCCAGGTATGTTACGTATGTGACCAGGGGTGTTCAGGTGTCCCATTGTCTTGTTCTTAAGGTGTGTGACGAGCCAAAGAATGGCCCACTGGATCCCTGGGAGACCAGGGGTTTCCTGTGGCCAATACTCTGGTTTGTGATGTGTGTGAGGAGACAGAGAATAGGCCCAAGGGATCACTGGGAGACCCTAGGGGTGTGCAGGTGGCCAATTTTCTGGTACGATAGGTGTGTGACGAGTGAGAGAATGGCCCCAGCAGACCCCTGGGTCTCCCATGGATCTGCTGGGCCCATTATCTGGTATGATACCTGTGTGACTAGCCAGAAAATGGACATAGTGGGTCCCCGGGAACCCCAGGTGTTTGCTGGTGGTCCCTTTCCTGGTATGTTACGTATGTGACGAGACAGACAACGGGCTTAATGAATCCATGGGAGACTCCAGGGGTGTGATGTACCCCATTTTCTGGTACAATAGGTTTGCTGATGGTCAATGATGTAACGTATGTGAGAAGAAAAGATTGGGCAAGCCAGGTGGCAATTTTCTAGGTTTGCTGATGGCCAATACAGACCCATGTGTTTGCTGGTGGCCTTTTCCTGGTATCCAAACAACGGGCCCAATTTGCAATAGGTGTTTAAAGAGCCCAAGGGTTTGGCCCATTATCTGGGACCCATTATCTGGTATGTTTCTTGTGTGACTAGCCAGCAAATGGACCCAGTGGGTCCCTGTGGGACCCAGGAGTTTGCTGGTGGCTCCTTCCTTGGTATGTTACGTATGTGACGAGACAAAGAACGAGCCCAAGGGATCAATGGTAGACCCCAGGGGTGTAATGTAGCCCATTTTCTGGTACAATAGGTGTTTGACGAGCCAGAGAATGGCCCAAGCAGATCCCTTCGAGATCCCATGGGTCTGCTGGGCCCATTCTCTGGTACGTTACGTGTGTGACGAGATAGAAAACAGGCCCAAAGGATCCCTGGAAAATCCCAGGAGTGTGCAATTGGCCCAGTTTCTGGTGCGCTAAGTGTGTGATGAGTCAACCTTAGATAGCTGGGAGACCTGGAAGCATGACAATTGAATTTAAATAAAAATATCAACATTAATGCTAACCCTGGGAAATTGTAAGTGCCATTTTTGAGTTCTACATCTCAAAAAACAACCTGGTACCCAATATCAGACAACAAATTGTGTACATTTTTTGTAATCGATAAAAATTCAGAATGGCTGCCATTCCAAGAAAATATATATAAAATAAGCTAGCTTTGAATGGTCATATCTCAGAAATAGTAAAAGGTATCAAGCTAAAATTGTGGGGATGTTCTATACACATGATTTCCAACACATGTGCCAAGTTTCAAAGAAACCTCAGATGGTGAGTGTCATAGCCTTGTTGAATTGACATGAAATGACCCTTGAAATATAACCCCTTTGTCAGCCATTTTGTTTTTTCGCCATCTTGGATGACAGAAAATATTTCAAAAAGGTGTCATATATCATATATGGATTAATATGCATGAAATTAAAGCAGAATTGTAATGTCATAGTACCTAATTTTAATGATTATTCATTCGCCTTTTTCTGAACTTGGCGGCTATTTTGTCTTTTTTCCGTCATTTTAAATTGTGAGACCCAATATTTTTACTATGACGTGTTCAGTGGATTCTAAGGTTTCAGAAAAATATTCATTCGTAGAGTTGTGGGGCTGGGGGGTGTTGCGTGTGGAGTGCATCTAGTCTATGGCCTATTAGTCATTTTTAACACTGGCGGCAATTTTTATGACGTCATAATTAGACTCTTTGCGGTGGTCCGATTTCGGAAACTTTTGATATGTTGTTATTTGGACTTTATAGTACAGAAACTCACCATAAAAACTTTTCTTGCACTTTGTTTGGGGTTGCGTCATTTTTTGTTACAATATGACTCTACCAAAAGGTTTTCGATTTATTGTGAGACTTAACTTAAAAACGCCATAACTTTTCGGCCGCCAGCTCTTTTTAACAGAAGTAGATTTTGGAATGCTTTCTTCGCCGGTTCACCAGTTTGTCTTTTTTCATATAGGATACACTTGCTTGACCACTGAATTAATCCTTTAGTGTGCTCCATACATATTTACATATTTCTACACATGATATATCGTCAGAATCATGAGATGCAAGATAAAAGTGTTCAAACATTTTATAGAAGCATGCACGCGTACATCACTAAATTGTCAGTTATTCTACGTGTGGAAAGATATCACATTTCAAGGTATATGGACACGTGGAGATTTTGCCATAGATATCCTCCTTTTAATATTCTTAATACTTCATCAACATATATCTATACAAAAATTCCACTCGTTTCTGAGATATTCGCAAAAAAGTGAAAAATTAAGCCCCGAGAATGGCTGGACTTCCACAATTAGACAAAGGCATTTGACGTAAGAATAAGGACACAACGAGTCCTACAATGCACACCTTTCACTTTGTCACCATGTCACATTGACCTAGGTTACTTCAAATCTTCATTTTTATTGAATCAGATATCAGAATATCGTTTACACATAAGTTTGCGAAATATTTTGTGATATTTTGTTGTGGATAAAGAGGAAATATCGACTCAATTATATTATTTCTTTATGATTGGCGAACTCCACTTCCTAAGTTAGGCTGTAAGTACTATTACTGTATGGTTCATTGTAACTTTGACATAATACAAGTGTTGCACTGTCCTATCCTTACGTCACGAAAAAAAACCAATACGTATAATGAGCATACGTTTGGAGAGCCTAAAAATAACCCGGATTTTTCACATTTTGGGATCGATTTTGTAAGAAAGTGTTTGTGGTATGAGTGTGGTATGAGTGTTTATGAAGGACATTTGTTAAATTAAGTGGTTGTTACCTGTCCATATACCTATAAATAAAATGTAACAGAGTAACAATTACTTGAATTTTCCCAAACGTATGCCTTTTTCCAGGCCCATTTTGAGCTAAGTGGCTATCTGATTTAAGTTTCAGTTTTAATTTCATATTTGTTTTACCACCAGAATTGTCGTATTTCCATACGAAAGCAATTAATATCGTAAAATGGTTTGTAACCGTTTCTGATCAGTGTCAAGTCAGCCACACAGCTTGACCGCCATTACCGCGGGGCATGAACCTGTGAATGGCATTCGGGACGAAAGGTCATGTTGAGATGGGTAGGTATCGTAGTGATATCCCCGGGGGTAAAACCATTTCCATGAATGGTCCTAGCCTTGAACTTCATGTCCAGCCGCAATTTCAAGTTATATTAAAACAATTGCTACTGATGAATTCAATACATTATCGTCGTCAGTGATTGCATGTAATGTCGTGTTTCCATCAGGGGTTCATTCAAATATGCCGGGGCATAAAATGTAATGTAATTTTGGAATTTATTGAAAATATTTAAAGACTTATGAGATCATGCGCATGTACAAAACATATATGTTGTAATATTAAACCGTTTAAACTTATCTTGCGCGCCATCTAACAGTCCAACACAATGGGATTGCCATTAACGCCTTAACAGGAAATTTCAAGACCTCTAAAAACTGTTAAATTTAAACAGATTCCGTAAGAAATTGACTGAAAATAGACCTGGTGTCGATATAAGCTACAGACAGCTGATGGGTCTTTATTTATTCGATCGGGATTTTGCTGCTCATGACCGTTCGTTTTCTCCTGGTAGATCTTAATTTGGAAAAAAGACATGTATATTTTGAACTCTGTTTTGGCTAAATTTAGTCGCATTCCTCAACATATGGATACAACAGAAGCCATGAATTTTCACCAACGTGTAGTCGGGTCCATTCAAATTCAGATTTTAAATTTCATGGTTTCAAAATGGCATCTGCTGCAAGCGACCTAAAAACGAAGACATTGGCACGGTGCTCTTTTTGGAAGCTGGAACACCTGACAGGTGGAGAAGTCCCCAACTATCCATTTCTGCAAAGTGAAATTATTCTACACGACCAGACTTCCTGCGTGACTATCTTCCTCTATAGCTGTAAATCCTGGGTGTTGTCCCAGGTTAGTACAAACTCAACGCTTTTGCTACTATACCTCCTGCTTTAAGATTGTGATTATGCTAAATATCAAACGGAGAGACTGTGTTTCCAATGCCAGCATGTGACATGACCAACACTAAGCCTCTTATCCACTGTGTAAGGAATCGCCAACTGAAATTCTTTGGACAATATTCTTCGTTTCCCAGAGGAGGAACCTGCAAGAAGATAGCTTTGTACATAACAATTCATGCCAAAAGAAGATCGAACATCCATGCACCTCTTATGATAACAGGGACTACAAAACAATTTTTGAAGTATGTGTGTGTGTGGGGGGAAGGGGATGGGGGGGCTGACAAATTATTCTGTAAGTGCTGAAATTAAAAGGCACCATTGTATTCATATTAAACCCTGTACTATAGCTCCCAGCCATATTGGTATATGTAGTGTTAGACACAGTGGAGTCGTCAAGGCTTCGATATTGGCGGGGGAGAAGGGGGAGGGAGGAGGGGCACAAACTTTTTTGGCATGGGATTAAGGGGCCCGCCTTAGGGACCCTTGTGGGGTCCAGGGTACTTGTGGGGTCTGGTGGGAGTTGTGGGGGCGAAGCCCCGGGAAATGTCGCGTTTTCCAAGTTTTAGATACCCCCAACATACTAAAAGACTGCATATGTGCAATACACAACTTTTAAAACTAAATTAGAATGATTACGAAGGATCTAGTATAGCAGCATATCATTTAGCAATGATACAGACTACCCCCTCCCCATTAAAAAAGATCAAAAATAACCATTTGGACAAAACAAAATACATTTCGGACATAGGGACACGTGTCCCCATGCCTCCTTAACGGCGCCACTGACAGACATCTCCTACTGTTAAAGATGTCCTGCTGTTTATGTGAAAATATGCCAGCTGCCCACGGACGGCGCAGTATATACTGACCATCATGTAGATCTGTAAATGTTTAAAATAATAAGGCACTATACCATTATACCAAACGCCTACAGCCAGACAGCGACACCAAGACCGACCCTTTCATGCGTTTTTTTTCATTTTGTTGGTACACAGCTCTCCATGCAATGTGTTTTCTATAATTTATTTTTTAAAGGCACCACACTCTTTCCCTGTCTCCGCCGTCCATGTGTCCACATGTAAGAGCAAATAGCGGATTATAAAGGGCCAAAAAAGGGTTTTGCTCTCTTCCAAATTGATGTTGAGACTGAGCCCCAAAACATTTTCTGCCCCTGCCCTAGCTGCCTAGCAAGGTTTAATGCGACCCTGGTAAGACTTACACGCGTCTCTTCCCTGAATCAGTTGGCACTTCGCATTTTTAAGGCGTATATTGTAAGTCGTACACATGTTATTTTTGGCTGCTCCATATTTTCTGTTTTCATGAAACTGAAAGTGTGGTAAACACCAACGGATTCATTTCCGGTGTTTTTATTTTCCTATTTAGCCTGTATAGGGAGAGTTGTTTCAGATACGTGTGTAAATCTACACGAAATTGGATAATATATCAATCTTTTTTGGAACTGTAGACATAAAGGCCACAGGTCAAAATGATAGAGTTCCTCAGTGAACTATCCTACTTCATTTTTCGGTTTCAAATCCTTGAATTGTGTGACATGAATGAATCTCTACCAATAATCTCCATCTGTTATATGAATAAGCAGACAAGTAAATGAGGTTACCCGGTTACGCTCATCTTTAAAGTGTATTTCTTCCAGCAGTACTGCAGTATAGCCCCACTTGACCCACTACCATATAATGCTCCCTTAGTTTGGCTATTCTATCTTATATGCTTTTACATTTTGGCGGCGTTTCCCCTAAATTCTTTTATTACTTTGAAATAACAGATAAATTTTTATCAACAAGCCGGCCCAGGAACGTCGGAAAACAATGATCTACCGGCAAATTAGGCCAATGAACCTTGTTTTGTTAGCCGGTGGCTTTTTCTTTTTGTGTTTTTGGCACACTTTTGATCCTTGCTGACTGGCTGACGGAAAAAGTGAAAACTGTTTTTTGTTTGAACGCATCCATCGTGATTTAAGGAAGGGAGGGGAGGGGGTAAATTTTCCGTCCAAGCCCCCCCCCTTCTCCTCCCCGCCTGCTCACAAAAGCGTAACTAAAAGAGGGCAGGGTGTTGCTATGCATCATTCATACTTTGGAAAGTTAAATATGTCGGAAAATTCGATTTCTTGTCGAAAAACATGTGACATAAATCTTTCGATATCCTGATTCAAATTTCTCTAATTTTGTACGAATCATAATCAATCCTAAATTTTCCAATTTTCGTTGCAACAAATCTTAAAAAAACTAAAAACGTCATCATGACCAGATCATAACCCATTTTGTTTCAACTTAAAAGCATCATTCTTAAATCAATTTTTCCATTTTTTTTTATTAGGTGATTTTATATTGACAACATTTCTTGAAAACTTTAAAGGACGTGTTTTCCCTATGGATAATGATTAACGAACAACAAATTTAAGGATATAATTATATCAGTATATAGTACAAACATTTGCTGTGTGCAAGCGACCCAAATTTCTATAGTGTAGTTGTTGGGGAACATTTTATTTCGGGTCCCGGAGAAAAAAACTTACAATATGGGTCCTGGCCACTGACTCGCTGAATTGATTGATTTTATGCAACAAGAAATTATGGAAAACCTTATGAAGGACCCGTTATTTGCTTTTCACATTATTTAAGGCATTAACAGATTAAAGGATTTTAGTGGTCAAACAAGTTCATCTTATATGAAAGAAGAAAAAAAAAAAAAAAACAATGGTGAAGAAAGCATTGCCAAATCTTATTCCGTTGAGGAGATATTCAAGTAGTAAAGTTTGGTATCATTTGTGTAGAAACGACTCAAATCAGAAGTAGTGATGTCAGATTCATCAAAGTCTTTTTATTTCGTTTGAAGACCTCTTTCACATGCTTGACCACTAAACCTTTAAATATTTAGAACTCACGTTCAGCAATTCAGTACAATTTACTAATCATCGTATCTTTGGCATAGGCTAACATTTGTATTCTTTTGATTTTATTGATTTTATTCAGTGCATTTAAATAAATTTTATATTATTTTTTTATAATAGGCCATAACTTTTTGGAAGATCTCTGAAGCCAAAAGCAAAACTAGGTCATGTAGGTCGGCATGATCGGTATATTGCGTGATATTGATTCTCTCCAGACTCCATAGGCTATAGGCTGTGTTCCTCGCGACGGCCCTGCCATGGCATATGCCTACTTTCGTTTTCTGTTGAAGAATTATAGGCCTGATCATTCAGATAAAATTGTATTTATTCTTTTACTTCAGTTAATTCTTTTTTTTCCCATTTTTGACAAAACTTATTCAATGCATTAGATTTCTGACGCAGCTAGATACCATGCATATAATATATATATGATATATACATATATATATATATATATATATATATATATATATATATATATATATATATATATATATATATATATATATATATATATATATATATATATATATATATATATATATATATATATATATATATATATATATATATATATATATATATATATATTTATATATATATATATATATATATATATATATATATATATATATATATATATATATATATATATATATATATATATATAATATATATATATATATATATATATATATATATATATATATATATATATATATATATATATATATATATATATATCAAAAAAATAGACATATTTGCTATAACTGAAACCTGGTTTACTGGTGATGTTCGTGATTCCCATGCCACTGCAGACATATGTAATACTCTGCTTGATCATGCCCTCTACCATATACCTAGATTGTCAAAAGGTGGGGGAGGTGTTTGTATTATACTACGTAAAAGTTTTACTTCGAGGCAAAACTGTCACGAATCTTTCAAATCATTCGAAATCATTGACCTAACCATATGTTCAAATGGTGTTTCCATTAGACTTGTTGTTATTTATCGCCCACCACCAAACAAAAAGAACAAGCTAAATT